>QANX01004171.1:0-37372 GCA_003254975.1 Ochetophila trinervis
GTTGTAGTTTTAATCCATGGTTAGATGTTTGGTTGTATTTTTTTATTGGGCTTGTAACAGGGAGGTTGATCAAATATCAGGTTTCCAACCTGATTTTTATTTTATTTACGTTTTATTTTATATTATGTAAATTTGTAAAAATACAAACTTGTAATACTGCGCGACCTTCGCTGTTTGGACAACTGACGGAAAATCAGAAGGATTTTTGGCCAGAGAACACAATGAACAGAATCTAGACACAGAGGTGATGATGCCGGATGGTAACAGGTCTCCGAAAACCACCGTACACGCTTACACGCGCTACGAGAAGTGTCTGAGAGTGGAAATCACTCTCCTGTCTTCTTGGGGCCCGTACGGGCTCGTTAACCGTTGGATCGCCCTGAAATTTTGGTATTTCCTTCCTCTATGGATGCTTGACCTGCCTGTAAAATTTCACTGTGATCGGACATTTCTACGGAGGTTGTGACGTTTTTGGCGGCGGAAGTTAGTGTTATATTGGTTTGGGTTTTTGTCTTTTGGGCTTAAACCCTAGATGACCAGTTTTTCAGCTTGGCTCACAGTCTTTGGACTTGCAAGAAAGAAAGGACCAGATTGATGGATTGGGCCAGATTTTGTTTTTCTCTTTTGGGCTTGTAATATTTTTTTTATCTAGGTACCATGGATTAAAATTGATTATTTATTTATTCATTTTATGAATGGTTTAATTATATGCTATTAATATTTTATATGATGACATGTCATATATACTAGGTGGTGCCATATTAATTTGCAGAAATTACATGTGCATAATAATTATTATGATTTTGTATCTAGATTAATAATTATTATTGTTATTTTCAAATAAAAATTTGGAAAATCAAAATCCCAATATGTTTTAAAAAAATATTGAATGGATAAAGGTTTTTATAAAAAAATAAAAAAAATTTAAAAACCTAAGGGCACCATTGTAGGTCCAATAATAAAATGATCATGTGATGCCCCAACGGATAAACGTGGTCAGATTTTATTGGATTGGACCTTAATAATTTTCAAAATTTTAATAAAGTTGTTTGGCCCAACTTCGACAATTCTTGGATATTAAAGATAATTTTGAAAATTAAACAATGGTTTTTAACATTCAAACTTGGTCAAATTATTACCTTCCCAACGAGGCTATGTTAATTTTATCAAGGGCCCAAAAATTATTTAAAAACAATGGTTGATAGTCTAAATTAGACATAATCTATTTGATTTGAATTTAAAAGTGTTGTCTAGGAAGGTTCTGTCTAAGGAGGTTGGGATTTAAGTACGTCCGTTTGTGACACCCCAATCTTTCTTGGGAATTGACCTAGTAGGACATTTTTTCTATTTCATGTTCAAATTTAGTTTATTGTAAATGTCTTGCCCAACATAAGCGTTTATAATGGAAGCTAAAATTATTGTTTTTTCAATAAGCATAAAATTTTTTTTTTTTGGGATTAATTAAAAATATGTTTATTGAGTTTTACTTTCTTTTAATATAAGTGTACAAATTTTTTCAGAAAAATGGCAACTTTTAACCCTCTAGCTGTGATTTTGGGCCAAAAACTTATGGATGGAAATAATTACAGCGATTGAAAAACTAATTTGTTCATTGTGCTGGAATATGAAAAAGTCAAATATGTCATTTCCACCCCTAAACCTACCGTACCCGCAACAGATGCAAAGGCTCAAGTGAAGAAGGATTATATCAACTGGCAAGAGGCGGATAATGCAGTTTGCTGCTATATCCAGGCCAGTATTGCTAAACACTTGCTGCCTCATATCAGAAATTTCGAGAGTGGAGCAGCAATGCTTCAGGCTCTTGATGGAATCTTTGCTGAATCAAACTCTGCTTTGAAGCAATCTGCTTTGGGGGCTCTAACGAGCACACGGATGACTGGAGGAAATGTACGGGATCATTGTCTGAAAATGATGGCAAACCTTAGTCAATACGAGGTTATGGGGATCAAGCTGGATCAAAGGTCCCAAATCGATTTGATCCTAAATGCTTTGCCTGAGCGCTTCAGTCAGTTCAAAATGAACTACAACATGAACAAGCTAAATTTGACTCCTGTAGAGCTTGTGCATGAGCTTCAGAGTGCTGAAGAGTCTCTTTCAAGATCTGGCAGTGTTTATTTTACTCAGGGTTCTGTTAAGACCTTGGGAAAACCTCAAGTCGGTAACAAGAACAATAGTAAGAAAAAAAAAGGCAATGGTACCAGTTATCAAGACTGCTAAAACAAAGAAGCCTAAAGATAAATGCTTCAAATGTGGAGAAAAAGGCCACTGGAAGCAGAATTACCCTAAGCTAAAGCCAGGTATGAGTGATTTGAATTATATTGAAAGTTGTTTAGTGGAGAATCATAATGATAAATGGATCATTGATTCAGGAGCCACTAATCATGTCTATTACTCTTTGCAGTGGTTCAGACAAAACTAGCTTGGTGGGAGAAGGACAAAGAAGTTTGAGGCTTGGGAACGGAGAATATGTCTCTGTTAAAGCAATAGGACAAGTTGATTTATTTTTTAATAATAGGACTTTAATTTTATATGACTGTTTATTCGTTTAAGACTTTAAGAGGAATTTGGTTTCTGTTAGTTGTTTATTTGAACAAGGTTTAACAGTACAGTTTAATTCCTCAGTTTTAATAAGAAGTTCGACTTCAATTATTTGTCCTGGTGAATTATGGAATGGTCTATATTTTTTAAGTCCTTCGTCCTATGATGTTAATAATTTTGAAACTGTTGATGATGAGCATATACATGTTGCCAAGAAAAGGAAAGTTTCAAATGAAACATACCTTTGGCATTTACGATTAGGTCATATTAATCCTAACAGGATACACGGTTTGGTTAAAAGTGAGATTTTAAAATCTCTAGTCTTTGAACCTATACCAGTATGTGAATCTTGTTTAGAAGGAAAAATGACCAAAAGGCCCTTTAAGGTCAAGGGATATCGTGCAACCAAACCATTGGAATTGGTGCATACTGATCTATGCGGACCAATAAATGTTCAAGCCAGAGGAGGGTATGAGTATTTTGTAACTTTTATAGACGATTACTCAAGATATGGATATGTTTACCTAATGCGCCAAAAGTCTGAAACTTTCTCAAAATTTTGAGAGTATAAGTCTGAGGCAGAAAAGCAATTAGGATTCCATATCAAAGAACTTCGGTCTGACCGAGGTGGTGAATACCTTTCTGGAGAGTTCAAGTTTTACTTGACTCAAGAGGGGATAGTTTCTCAACTATCAGCCCCTGGAACACCCTAGCAAAATGGAGTTGCAGAAAGAAGAAATAGAACTCTTCAAGATATGACTAGATCTATGCTCGGTTACTCATCACTACCTATTTCATTTTGGGGATGTGCCTTAGAAACAGCAGTGTATCTTCTAAACTTAGTTCCTTCTAAATCTGTTTCTAAGACACCAATAGAATTATGGAAAGGGCGTAAACCCAGTTTAAACCATATTCGGATTTGGGGTGCTGCTGCACATGTCTTAAGAAAGGAACCGAATAAGTTGGAATCTCGTACAGAAGTGTGTCTGTTTGTAGGTTACCCTAAAGGAACAAGAGGTGGATTTTTTTATAGTTCCTCAGATAAAAAAGTTTTTGTAAGTACACATGCAACTTTTTTAGAGGAAGACTACATAAATAGTTTCAAACCCAAGAGTAAAATAGTTCTTGAGGAGCTTGCCTCAGCTCAAGAACAAGCTGAATCACAGCAATTTTTTCATGTTACTCCACTGATGCCTATGTATGTTCAAAGAGGGGAAAGTGTACCCGAAGGTGAACAAACACAAGTAGAACCAGTGGAACAACAAGAATAGGTACAGGTGGAACCTCCACAGGTACAACTTCCACCACAAAACATAGTCCACGATCCTCCTGTAATTGCACAACCACCACCAGTGCAACTTCGTCGTAGTGAGAGAGTAAGACACAAGCCAGCAAGATATATCTTGCTGGGCGAATCTTACCAAGTCATCACTGATAGCGACGATGATCCTGTTAATTATAACGAGGCACTGGAAGATGTGGATGCACAGAGTGGCAGGAAGCCATGGACCGTGAGATGGAATTTATGTATTCCAACTCTGTCTGGTCTCTTGTAGAAGCACCCGAAAGGATAAAACCTATAGGGTGCAAGTGGATCTACAAAAGAAAAAGAGGATTAGATGGGAAGGTAGAAACCTTCAAAGCTAGATTGGTGGCGAAAGGCTATAACCAAAAAGAGGGGATAAATTACGAAGAAACTTTTTCGCCAGTAGCCATGTTTAAATCTATCCGGATTCTTTTAGCCGTAGCAGCAAAACTCGATTATGAGATTTGGCAAATGGATGTAAAAACGGCCTTTTTAAATGGCAGTTTACAAGAGGACATCTATATGCGGAAACCAGAAGGGTTTATAGCTAAAGGCCAAGAACACATGGTATGCAAGTTGCACAGGTCAATTTATGGACTTAAGCAAGCATCCAGGTCATGGAACATTAGGTTTGATCAAGCCATTACTTCAATTGGTTTTGAGAAAAGTCCTGATGAACCTTGTGTTTATAAAAGGATCCAAAGTAAAAAAGTAGTTTTCCTAGTCCTTTACGTTGATGACATTTTATTGATTGGAAATTATAAAAAGGTGTTGTCAGGTGTAAAGGAATGGCTACACAAGCAGTTCGATATGAAAGATTTGGGAGAAGCCAACTATATTCTTGGAATCAAACTTCTAAGAGACCGGAAGAATAAGATGTTGGCACTATCTCAATCATCATATATTGATAAAATATGTGCTAAGTTTAACATGGATAAATCCAAGAGGGGATATTTACCCTTCAGACATGGAATCCATCTTTCTAAGGAACAATCACCAAAAACTCCTGAAGAGAAAGATATCATGAGTAAGAAACCTTATGCTTCGGCAGTAGATAGTCTCATGTATGCCATGTTATGTACTAGGCCAGACATCTGTTATGCTGTAGGAGTTGTAAGTAGGTTTCAAAGTAATCCTGGATTGTACCACTGGGCTGTAGTGAAACATATACTCAAGTATCTAAGGAGAACGAGAGACTATATGTTGGTGTATTCTAGTGGGAGTTTAGAAACTGTTGGTTTCACAGACTCAGATTTCCAAGGGGATATTGACTCTAGTAAATCTACCTCGGGTTATGTGTTTACTATGAATGGAGGAACCTTTTGTTGGAGGAGCATTAAGCAGACATGTGTCGCTGACTCCACCACTGAAGCTGAATATGTGGCTGCATCTGAAGCTGCAAAAAGAAGCTGTGTGGCTTAAGAAATTCCTCATAGACCTACAAGTGATACCTGGTGCAGAACGGCCCATTACCCTTTACTGTGATAATAGTAGGGCCGTAGCACAGTTTAAAGAACCTAGGTATCATAAGAGGCAAAAACACATAGCAAGAAAATACCACTTAATCCGTGATTTCATCGAGAGAGGAGATACAGTGGTTACTAAAATAGTATCTAAGAAAAATTTAGCAGACCCCTTTACTAAGTATCTACCTGAGAAAATATTTCAGAAGCATGTAGAATGTATGGGTCTTAAGAGGGTCCCAGATTTACTTTAAAGTAAGTGGGAGTTTGTATTTATTTGTGTTTTTTTTTTGTAACGAGACAAATAAATATTTATTTTCTGGTTTTAAATAAAATTGAGGTATTTTTTTCAATTTTTGTGCACAATAATATTTTAAGAATAAGTTCCAGATTGATTATGTAGTATATGATCATGTGGATACGTCCACAGAAGATATGATCATAAGTTCTCTTAATCAATGAATGAGATCACAGTTGTTGAATAAAGTTGGGAGCTTTATTTAGACTGCAATATTTTATGAAATAATTTATCTTGGTTATTATAAAATATTGGTGCTGACTATGCTGACTATGTTTGCATTGATTATGATCAAAGTGAGATTTAATTAAGGTTAAATTTCTGTAAAAAGTAATTAAATCTCAAGATATATTTGATTATTTTATTTCTCTTAATCCTGAGTTTATTATAAATAGGTATTTAGATGATTATTGTTCTTTGAGTTATTAAAAAGTGAGGTCTATCTTACGACCAATATCTTGATGACTTGGGAATGTGATTGTTTAAATTACCAATATTTATGAAATAAATAATAGGGAATTTGTATGAAATATCCTCTTGATATGTTTCAGTACTTGGATGTAATGAAGTCACTGGCCAGTGCATTTGATCCATTAGAGAAACTAATAAGTCAAGAGTATAAATAATTGATTGATTGACAGAAAATATTATCATTCAATTATTAATATTTTATAAAAGGGAGATATAATATTAATATTGTTGTTATTATTCTTGGAGTTCAACTCTGGGCTTTTAGTGGAATAGCACCAGATTAGATAGTTGTTTGACAACTATAAGGAGCCTTGATTAATAATAGCTATTAGATCCCCAAACTAGCTCAGGATATCTGATACAGCTCACATCTCAGCAATGAGAATATAAAACACAAAGGTTGAGTTACATGGACTTGGGATTATACTCAAGTTAGTACTCAAGAGCAAGTGGGAGATTGTTGGATTTATGATCTTGGTCCCACTTGAGATATTATCTTATTTGATAATTCTCTCTGTATTTCAATTTAATTTAAATTTGATTATAAGATAATTTGTTATCTGATATAATTAAATTATTGATAAGATAAAATCTAGATAACAGTAATTAAGTTTGTTAAGATTTTATTTTAAATTTTAAATTGAGAATATTAGTTGGTTTGGGTTTCTATTACTTGTACGTACAAATATTAGAAAGAATCCAAAGAACAAACTGATTCAATTTTAATTCATAGAGAATACGTAAAAAACATCGAGTGAAAATATTAGAGAAAATATTCATTCTCTAATATTTTGGTTTAATCCCTGAGATACAATAGAGTCCACGCTCTACTGTACTACCTGAGATTAGTCCTGGAAGATCTAGCAGATCCGGTGGTAGATCACAGTAGCAGTGGTAGATCCAGTAGCAGTAGCAGATCCGGTGGTAGATTCGGTAGCAGATCTGGTGATAGCCTGTAGATCCAGGTGCAGATTGTAGATCCGGTAGAATCATTATACCACGTATCAAATACAGAAAGTCTGCGAGGTATTTTGTTTTATTTTTCATATGATTCAGTCACATATTTTCTTGTAGGTTATTGATTTTACGCTTCCGCAAAATATATTTTTCTTACAGGTACCCCACTAATTCTATCATTCTTTTCTGCTAAGTAGATCTGGCAAAATATTATACGACACGATAACACGATACGAAATGACACGATAATTTGCAGGTTTGGGTCTGCGATATCGGATCGGGTTGATATCAGTGTCACACGATAAGACACGATAAGAAAACGGGTTGAAATGGATTAGAACACGTTAACACGATGGGTCACTATAAGACACGAAAGCAAAAATATTAATTTAATTATTTCATTATAGTTAACTTTTTACATTACTTTTTTTTTTAGTTTTTAAAAACTATAAAATTCATATTTTATTTCAATGGAAAATGACAATTTTTATATCTATTTATATATTAATATTTTGTTTTAAATTCTATCTTTTTTATTACTTATATTGGATGTACAATTTCAGTTTGGTTTATAATATTTTGAATATTTTTAAATTAATTTTAGTTTGTTTTATAATATTTTGAATATTTTTAAATTTATAATTGAAACGCATATTTTGTTTTTAGTCACGATAAATATTTAATATAGCTTTAATTCGTAATATTTTACATATTTTAAATTCACAGTTATTATTTATGTTGAATTTTAGTATGTTAATATATATTTTTTTAAATGTTTAACATATCATTTGAATATGTATTTAGGCTTAATAGACATAAATGGATAATTATTTATCATTTGATAATATATATTAATTTAAATAAAAAAAATAAAACCCTCACGTACATGTCTAGTAAACACGAATAAAACACGACACGAATACGAAACGATACGACACGAACACGGTTCAACACGACACGTTGCCAGGCCTATTGCTAAGCGCCCGTACGAATGAGTTGGTGAATAAATTGTTATCCAATGCAATATTGCATATATACGATCTAAGGCATTCCAATAGTAATTATCCTCTTTGTCAATCAGGTTTATATATACCATTGTGTCTGCACCATTGAAGTACGCTTGGACTAATTGAGCGCCTAGCCCCTACAACGAAGAAAAAAATATCATTTAAACATGTGGTTTATTTATATTTCACATTTCAAAAATATCATTTGTATTAGTAAACACTCTCTCTTTTAGCTTACGGTGTAAAAAATTATTAGTAAGTTCACAAAATTTTATTGACAAACATTCATAGGCCTAATTCAGATTAGACTTCTAAATTTTATATATTTAAAAAATATCTTTTAAAAATTAATTGTAATCTAATATTTTTTTCTATAATATTTCGTTTTACGAAAATACTAAAATTTTCAAATTTGATTAAGTTTGACCATAAGTGGATCCAGAGTTGACTTTTTGAGTGGATATGTTCTAGCTTTGAATTTAGTACCGTAGTGTAGAATTCGTCGATACGAGTTTGTAGACTAGTGGTACACTTGATTCCGAGTTACGGTTTAGGAGTTGTGGTCAAATGAAATTCATGGGCATTTTGGTCTTTGAATAAAGGGGTCCATTTAATCAAATTTTCTCTTCCTTCTTCTCCCCGACGACCTCCTCCCCTTTTTCTTTCCTCTGCCCCCTACTCACTCTGCCTCGTTACTGTGCCGCCGGACCTTCCAACGAAAATTTCTCTGTTTTCTGACGACGGCGGGCTAGCATCATACCTGGAAAAAAAAGCCCCCAGTCCTCTCTCTCCTCTCCTCTCTTGCCCGACCAGAACCGTGCCTCTACCTCACATTGTATGTCGTTTTGATCAAATATGATGCATATGTTCATTTTAAGACAATGCATATTTTGTTAAGTCAAACCATAATACGACGTATTTTGCTCGTCGTATTATGTGTGAATTAGCCACATAGATCTGACGTATTTTGGATGTAAAGACGACGCGTAAATATAGTCGTATTTGATGCTAAAGACAACGGTTTTTGTTCGTTGTATATTTTTAAAACTTTTTACGACGATGCTTAATACGATGATTTCGAACCGTCATCTAAAGCTTTCCAGCCGATGTTTTATGTGCGTCGTAAGAATAATTTTTTTTTGTCATGTAGTTTTGTAGCAAGATCGTGAAAGATATAGGAATTAAACATATTTAACCATCCTAACTATCTTTATAATTACTGCCTTCAATTCATTACCTAGAAGCACCATAATTATACACATTAATGAGCGTATGATAATTCAATAAAATTCTAGGCAGTAATCATTCGCTGAAATCTTAATTGTACATAAAATTACTTAAAAAGATCAAAAGCGCACATTCAAAATATCTCAGTTTTGAAAACTTAATTATCTTCTCAATAAGTTTCTTACTTTTTTTTTTGGCAATAATAAAATTTTCTTACTTGCACTATGCCAAGTTATAACTTTTCATATCATATAATTCATTGGCGCACTAAACTGTAATTGTAATTTTGTCCTATTTAAGTTTAATTTAGTTAAAATTAATAAATTATGTCAGTTTAGAGATCACGTGCATAGCAAGTTACTTTCAAAATTGATTTCTTCATTTTAAGTTGTACCAAAAACTTTAAAAAAAAAAAACCATAAATAAATTTTAAATTTTTTATACAATAAAAAAAATCAATTTTAAGAGTCATGTGTTATGCACATAACTTCTAAGTTGACAGAATTTGTTAATTTTAACTAAATTGAACTTAAATTAGATAAAAATATAACTTTTTCAATTTAAAAAGTATCAATTACACAAATTAATTATAACACTTTTTATATAAACAAATTCAAGTTTAAAAAGTACTAAAGTACATTTAAATCCATACAAAATTATTCTAAGTTCAATAGTAACAACTACTTCATTAACTATATTTTATAACAATTTTTATTTGTATTCCTCGGAAACCACATCTACATCTCCATTCAATATTTCTTGACCTACTATTGGCGAAACCACCTAGGCACTAGGCCCAATGTGAATAGAATCGCTTAGCGATGCTTCATAATTGGAAAAAGGAGCACGGAAGCAAGTAGACCTGGCAACGTGTCGTGTTGAATCTTGTTCGTGTCGTGTCGTATTCATGTCGTGTCAAATTTTGTTCCCTGAACCCAACCCATTAAGTTTTCGTGTTGAACCATTTTCGTGTCGTGTCGTTTCGTGTTTACTAGGCATGCACATGAGTGTTTTATTTTTCTATTTAAATTAATATAAATATATATAGTCAAATGATAAATCATTATCAATTCAAAATATTACAAATTAAAATCATATTACATATCCATTATAGCTAAATAATATGCATTAAAGTTGTCAATTTAAAAATATTTAAAATATTACAATCTAAACCAACATTGAAAATCCAACATAAATAATAGAAAAGATAAATGTTTTAATCTTCAAAAGTAAATTGTCTATTTACACCATTACCAAGATATAGATCTCATTGTATCCTAAAAAAAGNATAAAATAAAATAAAATTAAACGATATAAAAAGTTAGCTATTAAAAAATAACTAAATAATTATAAAAATAGAATTAATATATATTCTAATTTTCTACCTTTTAAACATCGCCAGAAACACTATTTGAACATTGTCCGGACATAGATTCTTCTCTATTCAAATTGAACACATCCTGCGTGATTTCTTCAAAATGAGTTTTATATGCATCTTGAGATAGGCAAAAAGAAAAATAAAAAATAAAAGTAGCGGTAGTACATAAAAATGGTTAATCATAGTCAAATATATTGAAATATAAATGTACCATTATTTTACCTCAATTGCCAAAAAGCCAATCTCGAGTACATAACAAAGCTTGCACATTTTCAGGCATTAGTGAACTGCGGTATTGATCTAGCACTCTAGCACCAAGACTAAATGCAAACTCCAAAGCAACTGTTGAAATTGGCACAGATAAAATATCACGAGCCAAATTAGAAAGTATTGGATAGCGACATTGCTTCATTTTCCACCAACTAAGAATATCTAAGTCTTGCTTTCTGTCTAGCTTTTCTTCATCAAAATATTTATCAAGTTCAGTCTTTTTACTTGAAGAATCACTGCCATATTTGTAAGAAATATCAAAGTCCGGCATTATACAAAATATTATAATTAATACTTTTAATGAATGTATATAAATTCAAGAACTTAAATTTTTAGTATTTTTACATACAGTAAAAAAAAAATTTACCTAAAAAATTAGGTCTTCACATTCCATTTGACTAGATGCCTAGTGCATTGTAGTATTTGCATTGGTAACATGAGAGAAGTTGTTCATATACACCTCGAATAAGGAAACCAATGTGTTTCGGACACCTTGAAACTCATAAGAATTCTAACCATGAATCTTTGAATAAGCCCAATCAACAAAATGAATTTTGTAACGGGGTCTAAGATTATAGCAATTGCAAGAATCAAGCTATATTCTGACCAATATTTTGCAAACTTCAAATTCACATAAGTTCCCATCTTCCTCAAAAAGTTGTCACTTCCTTCCATGGCTGATTTGATGTTATGTTGTATTATGAACACTTTGGGAAAAAATAAATTTGATGTGGGATATTTTGTTATGGATAATAAACAAGTTACTTCATAAAAATACCCCAATAACTTAGAACTTTTTTTCTATTTTATCCCACTCTTCTGGTGATGAACAACAATTGAAATTGGTATCATGCAATTCTAAATTGACCAATGCACGACGATAGAAAATAACACTCTCAAGCATTATTTGAGTTGAGTTTCATCTAGTGGGCACATCTTGTCTCAAGCCTCTTTTAGTACGTACTATCTCCACTTGTACAACACAATCATAAAATTTGTGCTTCCTCCTAGAAGAACCTTTAATATATTTGATGCATTCTCTAATCTTTGAAACTGAATCATCAATATCTTTTAGTCCATCTTTGGACTATCAAATTCAATATGTGAGCACAACAACGAACATGAAAGAATTGACCACTCATCAAAAGTACACCCCTATAGTTCAATTGATTTTTCAAAATCTCAACAAAGCAATCATTAATAGAAGCATTGTCGAATGTGAAAGAAAATAATTTCTTCTCAATTCCCCAATCACTTATCATTGAACTAATTTTATCAGACAATGCAACACCAGTGTGAGGTGGCGGCATATGACAAAAATTTAAAATCCTCTTTTGCAATTTTCATTCTTGATCAACAAAGTGGTCAGTAAGCGTAATATAACCATCAGTTGAAATAGAGGTCCATAAATCTGATGTCAAACTCATTCTACCTTGAACTAAATCTAACAAATTATGAAGCTTTTGTTTTTCAATTTTAAACATCCTCAACATGCATGCTTTAACTGTGTTCCTACATGGTAATTTGAGATCAACAGAAATATATGAAAATATAGCTCTTATGCCTTCATATTCAACAAAGTTAAAAGGCAAATCATGCTTTATAATTGCCTCTATGACCAAATTGCGAAAAGTCTCATATTCAAAAGTTGGAGATCTCATCAAAGCATGTCCTTGAGAATTAGATAAAATCATTTGACTAATATCACCATCTCGTTTTTTAGGACAATTAGGAATATGATGCAACATATTTCCTGTTCCACAAGAACTATCACATACATTTATTATCCCACATTGCCTACACTTAGCACGTTTTTTTTATCCTCATGACGTGGTATTTCCTCAAATATTTTCCAAGCAGGTGATCTCAATTTTCTACTTCCACTCTTACTTTGTAAGCCCTTAGCCTTTTTTTTTTTGTATGAATTTCCTTAGTGCTATTTGTATTATCCCTAGAAGCACTAGCAGTAGCACCTACTATACTTGAAACTTCAACAGAATCATCATCAATATTGATTGAATCCATCAACAATACATACATTAAAAAAAATATATCAAAATTTATCAGATACATCTAACATCACCAACACAATATGTGCACTAACATACTCACATGGTTTATACACATCACCAACACAATATGTGGACCAAAAATCTCCTCTTAAATATTTACAATAAATATCTTTTATCACAAAAAATAAAAAATAAGCTTCCAATTAATACTAAAAGGAAACACTATATTATATCCATCCATCAAATAAAAAATAGACGCACTTGAGAGAGAGGTTTCTTTTGGAGCAGCTACAAATATTGCCAGCTACAATTCCATTTCTTTTGGCCATTTTGTCGAACACTTGCTGGGCATTTTTAATGCCATGTCTGTAAGTTATTTTTCTTCTAAAGACAAATTTAATAATTAATTAATTAATTAATTAATTACTAATTAGTTTCCAGTACAATATGCTTTATTTGTTTAATACTAATAATAGATTGTGGAGCTTGCGGTTCATATGGATTATGAAGGATGTGAGAAGAGGATAGGAAGGGCAGTTTCCAACATAGATGGCAAGTTCATAATTTTTTTTTTTCGTGGGGCAATAGATAAATTGGCATTAAATTAAAAGTTTCATGCTTTCATATAATTGATCAAACTCTTGGCATTGAAAGTTTGTCTGTCACACATGACAGTTTTTGTTGTTGATATATATGTTTGTGAGTGTATATATATATAATCGCAGAATCCAGATCCCAGAAAAAGAAAAAGAAAAAAGAAATTAAATAATAAACAGGGAGTAGAAATCACATTTCTTCACGCCAAGATCTAGAAATCAAGAGTAGAAATCACTTTTGTTCACGCCAAAATCTAGAAATCAGCTTCTTCTTTCAGGCATCAATGGCTTCCATTTCCAATGTAAGACGATGAAGTGTATCGACAACAGTTTGTTCTTGGGCCTTCACCAGAATCACCACCCTCATAAATTCAAGCAATGCATTCTACAAACAATAAAAGAAAAAGATGAAGAAATTCGAACAGATAGTGAGATTGGGTGACCTAACAATAACATGTATTATTATAAAAATTATATAAAATTATAAAATTAGCCTTTTACTAACGGGTCAAACAGGTTTCACCCAATCTAACCCGTTTTCTTATCGTGTGACATTGATATCAACCCGATCCGATATCGCAGACTCAAACCTGTAAATTATCGTGTCGTTTCGTATTATGTTATCATGTCGTATGACATTTTGCCAGGCCTAGCAGCAAGTATTCGACGCGTTATTTTATTTTCATCTAACGTCGCAGCAAGTATATCTGTGATAGTAGCTCAGCAAAATATATGATAAAGAGGCGAACCCCTACACTATGACAAAAATTAATATTTAGATGAAGCTGCATATATTTCAAACATGCAGAATTAGTATCCATTGACAGTGAAAAAGAAAAAAGTCTAATTAGTATCCAATAATTATAAAATGAGAGTAGGACATCTTAAGAACAGTATAATCCCAATTTTATTTATTAAAATTATATGTCAAGTTATGTAACCTATTTTTTGAATAACATTTGGTTTTAATATAAAAAAAAATTCATTTGGTTTTATTTATTTTTATTTGAAAATCTTATATACTTTTAATAATTATAAATTATAATATGTATGTTGTCAAAAAAATTTCGTGGTATATACAATTTTTTATTTTTATTTTTATGAACCACATATACAATTTGATAGGTGATGTTTCTTGCTTTTTGAGATGAAAACATATAAACTCATTAATTACATATGAAAGGTATTTCATCCATATATAAGTTCAAACATTTCTAAACAAATATATATGAGTTAATTATTAAATGTTAAATTAACTATTTTTTTAAGGTGATTCAACAACATTTCTAAATTTTAATTGATAATTTACTAATAAAACCCAAAACACTATAGATAAATAATATAAGTCAAATTACAAAACACTAGGTTAATTGTAAAAAAGTAAACTATCTTAATAATAAATTGAGAAAAACTCATCTTCAAATTTTATTTTTTATTTTTTTTAAATACTACCTAAAACAAATATTAACCATAACAGGAAAAAAAGAAAAAAGAAAAAAAAGGTGAATATATACTTTTCATTTAATTAAGACTTATCATACAAATCAACATAATTTTAATTAATAAAAAAAAAATCTATGATCTAGAGTAAACATTGCTTACTAAACAAATATATATTTTCCATAATTACTATACACACTCTTTTTTTTTTTTTTTATAAGTACTACACTATACACACTCTATTAAGCATAATTACTATTTTCCATGGACCCTTCATCCCCACCCTGCAGCCACATACCTAGGGTTTAGCACCTCATGAGTTTTGAATACAATTCATGGAATCTTAGGATTATATATAAGATTTAAGTCCAACAATATCATTCTAGCAGCACAAAAGAGCAAATAGCAAATATAGAATATTTAAATATCAATATATTCCACAGAAACGTTGTTGGTAAAAATTCTTTACCTGGCTAGATAGGAAGTCGATTTGGTTGTCTGAACAAATCACGAGGCATTACTGTTGATGTAAAACACAACAATCAGTCGTCTCCTAGTACGCGAGCGTGCCACTTTAGACCTATAACAGTTCAAAAAAAAGAAAATATGCGCCAATTGAATCAAACTTAATCAAACGATTGTATTAACTATGGAAAACAAAATAATTAAAGATTACAAATGCCTTCGAGATCAAAAGACTTTTAAATAAAATTTTAAACTAAGAACAACTAAGAACACTTTGACTACTCGAAGTAAAATTTAACGAGAATAAACTAAGTAGTCTATGTTGTAGTTGTGTGTTGATGCAGTAATCTTTTCCAAAGTTAAAGAAGCTTGAATTTATAAGTAAAGAATTTCTCAGGAGGCTTGTTTACTTCCGATGTAGGACTTTTTCCAAATTCCAATTTCAATACCACTCATTTATACTTGTGAAAATCCAATGTACAGTTATTTCCAAACAATGTGGGACAACTGCATTTTATCAATCTCCAAAAATAATATTTCAATAAATTAAAATATTAATTTAGAAAGTTAATCTATGGTCCAAACAATTACCCTTGTCAATGTGCGAAGCAGGAACTGCAAGGAAATGAGAAACCTCATATATAACCATAAGGAAACGACAATCAAAAAGCAAACAACCCACAATGCCAAGACGAACCATCCAAGACAAGGAACAAGGATCAGAAGAAGCAGAATCAAGGCAAGGCTCCCAGAACAGAGGCTGATTATGGCCTTATATCCGGCATAGTTTGCATGCTGGGGCAACACTGGGAGTTGATCTTCTATAAGAGAAATTCCATAAATAGCAAAAACAACACAAAAGGATGTGAAAGCTGTTGGATGCGTATCTAAAGCTGAAACATTCATTCCTTGATATTTCAACTGCAGCAAAGACAACAAACTGGCCGCTAGAGATACGATAATCTTATTCAAGTCCATCCTCAACTTTACAAGGCTTTGAAGTAGGTTGTAGGAAAGTGAGAAATAGCAAGTGACATTGCATAGAGATTTATTTATAGTGCTATAATAGTGTGATTTTTCTAAAATGTGCGTAGATTTGATACCTTAAGGTACTATTATAGTGCGTAGATTCGTAGTGGCAAAAAAGAAAAATCACGTACTATTATAGTGTACCAAATCCCCGGCTATAATAGTCAGCACTATTTCAATACCTTAAGGTAGATTTGATAAAGCTTAGTAGTACCTTACTTGACAGAGAGCTTAGTTGGACAAGGTTTATATTGTCACCTTAGTGATGTTTGTAGAATTTAGTTCAATTGAGGATATGAATTTTGATTTACTTACTACCGTGTCCCATGTTGTTGGAGTAGTTTTAGCTCTCTGTTTCCAGCTCAGCTACTAGCCAGCTCAGCTAGTAAAGTTTGTTAGTTTTAGTTTCTTTCTAACAGGTTAGTTACGTAATAGATAGTTTCTAACTAATTATGTAAAAGCTTCTTAAGGCTATATAAATAGCTCTCTAACCGAAGCTCCTCTGTATCTTTTGTTCATTTTCTGAAATACAAAGAAACATTTCTTAGATTTCTCTCTATATTTTCCCTTAGAAATCTGTCATGGTATCAGAGCAAATCAACTTCGTGTGAAGCTTTGAATGTACAACAATGGCGATGGAAGGCGTAAGTGATGAAGTAGCTGCCAGTTTGACACCAAGAGCTGTTTCTTCAATGCCACAAACAACGGTAGATTTCAGTAAGCTTCTTATCACTATTTCTCCAGTTCCAAGTACGATTCTTAGACTTGATTCTGGAAACTACCTAATCTAGAAAAGTCAAATACTTCCGTTGCTTCGAGGTCACAAATTAGATAAATTTGTCTTAAGGTATGCATTATGCAACAGCAAAAGACAATAATCCTATTTTAGCGAATATGACTTACTATGGTAAAGTAAGAGAAATTTAGGATGTCAATTACGTTCGTTTCTGCGTCACTGTTTTCATGTGTGATTGGGTTGACAGCAGTTCGGTGTGAAAACTGATGATTTAGGTTTTACACGTGTGAACTTTAATAAGTTAGGTCACAGATCAGATCCATTCATCATGGCTTCACAAGCGTAGCAAGTTTTTTACATTGAGGATCAACTTGATCCACGTTGGTCAGTAGTGCTATCTCCACCACAACGTGATGTATTTGTTGATGATGTTGAACAAGACGATGACGACAAAGACACTCCCATGGATCATAACCCATTTGCCGATCGTCTTCCATGTGTGGAGGACGACATTGATGTTAACAGTGACGAAGACTATGAAGAAGTTTATATTCGTGATGATTGTGAAGGGATGTGAATATGAAAATTTGTAGACTCTTTAAACTATATATAATTTATATTTACGAGCATTAATCTAAATATTTTATACTCTTAAATTTCATAATTGTTGACTACTAAATTTAATATTTAATAAATATCTAAATCTAAATTAAGTAAATGTTGCATAAGCCTTTTTTTTTTTAAGAATTGTTGACTTAAATTCTTTTGTTTGAACTCAAATGAAAAATTATAATCATACATATTAAATTGCAAAAAAAAAAATTGGTATATTAAATTGCATAAGCCAATAGTACACTTTTTCCGACCCTAGCATCGCAAATTCTTATATATTAAATTAACCTAAATATAAATTAAGTCAATGTTGCATAAATAATTTTCTTTAAGGAAATGTTGACATAATTTCAGATTTTGAACTAAAATTTATAATTATGTATATTAAATCAAATATAAAAAAAAACACAATTTATACATTATATAGTTACCAAAGAATGAGTTGATAGTATAAGAATATATCAAAGTATAAAATTGCATAAAGATATTTAATAAGTATCTACTATCTAAATCTAAATTAAGTCAATGTTGCATAAATGTTTTTTGAACTAAAATTTATAATTATGTATATTAAATCAAATATAAAAAAATAACTATATACATTATATAACATATAAAATATAAAATCCATTATATTCCAACTACATAATTTAAATTTATGAATTATATATTAAATTTATAATTAAAAATTAAAAGCATGAAGAAACGGCGACGCAGAGCGTCGCTAAAGACCTTTAGCGACTCCTGCGTCGCCTATTTTGAATAATTATGGCGGAATATATTCCCACCAACCCAAATCTAGTCCCACTATTCCCCCATCCTCCTCTCTCCCAAACCGAGCCCAGTCTGTATTTTTCATATTTCCTCTCAAACTCTCACCGCCGCCGGACTCAAACACACCGCCACCGCCGAACAAAAACCCAGTTGCATGTGTTGGAAATACACGTCGCCGCCACCAGTCTGAAACCCAGGTGCATTTTCTTCTCAAGACGACCAATCCACCTATTCGTACTGTCGGGTTCATTGTCGTTCTCTGCCGCTGGACACTTGGTATATTTCAAACATACACAGCCGGACTCAAACACGCTGCCATCGCCGAACAAAAACCCAGGTTTGCATGTTTGAATTTTTGATGAATTTTATTTTAATATTTTTGTTAGAAAATGGATAAATTAAATTATGTTTGACAAATTGTGATTGTGTTTAATATGACTGTTTGTATGTAAATGAAGTTGTCTATAAATGGATGTTGTTAAATACATATTAATATTAAAAATGTATACGGTTTATGATGGTTTGTATGTTTATGATGTAATAGTATGTAATTAAATAAATAAATATTAAATTATATTATGATACGTCCTGTGAGTTCTGTTGTTATACATTTATGGATACAAATGCTATACGGTTTGTTGATATATAGGTGAACATGAAAAATATGGATAAAAGTATATACGGCTTTACGCATTCATTAATTTTGTTGATATGTAGGTGAACATTATGCCGTCCATAATACATTTAAAACCTATATATAAATTAGGCGATGCATTATAAGCAATAGGCGACATATGTGGAATATAAGCAATAATATGTGACTTAGGACATTAAAAACTATATAGTAATTAGGCGACGCATTAAAATTAAAAGGTGACATATGTACACCGTTTAAAGTATATAAGCAATAGGCGACGCATTTAAATTAGGACCGTTTAACTGCATGCATATCTGTTTTTGTGACTGTGTTGTGTGTTACAAATTAATGGATGCGAATGAGGATGATATTGTTCTTCCCCCCGATGAGCCGTTATCAACAGAGGATGAAGCAGCCGGTTCAAGTGTTCCAATTCCTAAGTTGAAAGGTCAGGGACCTATAATGTTGATATATAACAGAGGATCGATAAATGATCACTAAATAAACTCAAAATATTTTCAACTAGAACTATTGAAACTAAATTCTACAAACATCATAGTGGTGACAATATAAACCTTATCCAACTAAAATTCAAATAAGTGAGAAATTCTATGTCAGGTAAGGTACTACTTTCTAGTAATCTATAAAAAGCTATTGAAAAAAAACATTCCCGTAAAGCCACAGATCAAAAGAGTAAGTTTAATTTAATTATTGAATATTTACTATTTCCATATGTTTAATGGATGTATATAAATTTGCAGCAAGCTAAGAGAGGCACTACCAAACCGATCAAGCGCGAAGAGCTATGGATCCACACAAGAACAAAGAAAGATGGACGGGTAGACAATTCTGAGGTTGAGTCAATTGTTGAAAACATTGTGAGTTAGGGTTTTAAAAAAATTAGTGGTCATATAATTAATATATATATATATATATATATATGCATAATTAACCATATTAATATTTTTCATGCATTTTTGTTTTTTGTAGCATGCTTTAAAGCAGAATGTCACTCAAGGCATTCTTGATGCCTCTCCTCCAAATGATGTACTTACACAAGCCCTTGGGTCTGAGGAGTATCTTGGTCAGCTTCGAGGAAAGGGCCAAGGGTACACGGTCAAGATTTTTTTCAAAACACCGTGGCGAAGCACACAAAAGAATAAGAAGGAACCCGATGTAGATGAAAATATCCAAAGGCATAATGCAAGGATAGAGAAATTGGAGCAGGTTTTGAGTAGTCTGATTGACGTTGTCTGCAAGAAAGAGGCAGTGGACGACGTATCTGATCTCGCTGCTGCATGCAGGCTTGACATACCACCGCAATCACCCGCACATGGATCATGTCATGCAGCAGATCATTCGACCAATGCTCGACATGATGATATCACTGATTTGGGCACTCAGCCTGTTCCTCCTCCATCAGTTGTTCCACCTAGTGATCCTACATCTGTACAGCATGAGGTACGTGTACCATTATTTAATTCTTACAATATATTCTTAATATTGATTGTTATAACCCGCTGACGTTTCCCAACATGACGTTGAAATGCAGAACATTGTATGTGAGCTTGCAGAAGGGACACTAGATAACGTTGTGGCAACCGAGACTTTGAGAACCAGTAGTTCAGTTTGTCATGGTATAGAGTTAGGACCAGACAACGTTAGAGTCTCACTAAACGAAGCGATTGATCTTACTGCATTGTTACATGTACTCTCTTTCGGTGTGCTATATGTTAAAAAGGCAGAAGGGTCATTCGTGGCGTGGCCTCGTCATCTTGTTATTCTGCCATCCGATGCGGTATATCACATTATATATTCAAAACTGACTTTTTATGTTCGCATATATATGTTAGCTAATTTGTGATACTAAGATGTTTTTTTATTTTGGTTTTAGGATTATGGGAAAAGGAGAACATCAAAGGGCAAACAGGTGGTTGCTGCAGGATCAAGTAGCTCACATAGGTCCCAAAGACCTACACCAGTAGAGGTCGAGCCTGCAGATGTTGCTGCAGCTGATGAATTTGACGTTGCCCACTCATACAATCTTAGCCCTGCACTTATAGCGTTGTTAAGGCGGCTCAACCCTTTCGACATGTATCACATATGGATGGCCTCCTTGCCACCGACAGTTGTGGGCTATGAAGTGATGATATTAATTTCGAAGAAAGATATCCAAGATTTTTGTTACATGCTGGAGTTACAACAGTCTTGCATTTTGTTCTACATAAGGTATCCAACTTTATTGCATTAATTGCTAAATATTTTATTGCTATCGATTTGTCACATACAACAAATTATGTAAATAATAATTCACTGCTTAGGCATTTACATTCCCGACTGATGGGTGAACAACTAGGGAAATATTGTTTTATGCTCCTTGATGATCTGGCCAATGTAGAAATGAGAAATCCCGATAAGCGAGAACTTAAAATTTTGATGCGATGGAAAGATGCAGAAAGAGGTCAACTATGATTTTTCATGTACTGGTCAAGGTAATATAAGTTGTTTAATACCCAAAGTGTAACAAATCATTGAACATCATTGACTGCCAAATATCCTATTAAATAAAAGAGTTCAAATTGATGCTTGACCAACAAATAAAATTGTTAATAATCAGTTAGCATTGCAAACTTCCCTTTGAATATATAACAGAGGATCGATAAATGATCACTAAATAAACTCAAAATATTTTCAACTAGAACTATTGAAACTAAATTCTACAAACATCATAGTGGTGACAATATAAACCTTATCCAACTAAAATTCAAATAAGTGAGAAATTCTATGTCAGGTAAGGTACTACTTTCTAGTAATCTATAAAAAGCTATTGAAAAAAACCATTCCCGTAAAGCCACAGATCAAAAGCAGGGGCAGCACTTTACAATGTCTCACTTTCCCAAAAGCATGTGTCATTCTGAACTTTCAGAACAAATGCACAATCATATGATAGGCAGCTAGTCCAGCACCAAACTAAGAAAAGATCCAAAAAGATAAGTCCAATAGTAAAAGATATGCATCTTCATAATATATCAGCATATATCTTTTACTACTTTTCATTAAACTTCTGAAATTTCTACCTGTGGAAGTTAACACTGTAAATTTTATTCTCAAGGCACAAGCTGTTAATTAATGTAGACGTATATGATAACGATTATTGCTTGCACAAAATCAATAATTTTTCTTCTTTTCTAATTATTAGCAAATTTCAAAACAGAGCAAGCCTAAATTTCAGGAAACAAAGTCGCTTGAGTTTTGTTCAAAAGCCAGTGGATTCAACTATCTACAGAAATCAAGTTCAACAATATCATTTTCGGCTTCAGAATATATATGTCACAAAATCTTTTTCGCATTAATATCCTTACACACTGAATCAAATTTCAGTAGCCCATACTCCAAGTACAATTTTTAGTAGATGGTGTAGGCGTTACTGCTAGTGCTAAATTACACAATCTACATGCTTTTCATTTATTTAATAAGCAGTAATATTTAGCACTTAATTTTATTTTATTTTTTTATTATTTTTTTTATGATCAACACATAGTGGCAAATTTGTATTTTAGCGAGTAAGACGTCATCATTTACCTTCATATATTGAAAAACGACCAGCAGTCATAAATGCCCAGATTTAATGCTTAGATTAAACTCCTACAACTACCAAAGGACACAATCTCTTTCCAACCTTTCTCTCTCCTTGTTTTTGCAAAGCAAGCACATAATTGGTGCTCCAAAACCCTAACAGTACATATCCCTTTTGAAGAAAGCAAAAGTCAGCTTACGACGAGTGCACAAGCATGCTATTTTATCCATGAGATAAAAATCATATATTACTCACATGATCTATCCCATTTTTAACACACTATAAAATAATATATTTAATATATTTATAGTTTTATAAAATAAGAATGAGTTAATTAAGCTTCTAAAAGATAATAGGTTTTAAGTCTAATGGATCGACTAATGATCAACTAAGGAATTGCATAGTGTGTCCAAAGTTTGATTACAAAAATCAATAAACAAGCCGTGTTTAGTTCCATTACTGACAACTTAACTTTATAAGTGAATTATACAATATTATATTAGTATTTTCGTTTGACATGGAATTCCATATGCGTTTATTGTGCAGTCCGCTCCATATGGTGGCATTTTTATTGGAAAAAAAAGATTATACTCTCGGAGTTCGGTATACTCTCTCACATTGATGTAGAACTCATATATGTGGATCTCATATCAATGTTAAGGGAAATACCAAACTCTAAGAGTATTGAAGATTTACTTGGGTTTATGATATTTTGTCATTACTAAATAGTGGACTTCGTTCACAGTAAACAGACTATAGATATATACGTGTGTGTGTGTGATAATAGTAAAATTGAAGCAGTGAATATTTATTTTTCCCCTTTTTTTTTACATATATATATATATATGTGATAAAGTGAAAGTGAGAAAAAAAAAATTTCTTTAAAATATTAAAATTAATTTTATAACTATTAAATATATATTAAAATATCATAAACTTTTTTATGTTAATTTTTTAAAGTTATAATTTTATATAGCTTTAGATGATGTTGTTATTATTTACGGATCATAATAAAAATTCAATAATTATATTATTATGAATAATATAATTATTTAAATATTAATGAATGATATAATCCCGATCGTGGATGATAATAATAATTAAATCTAATACATTATGAATAATCTAATTATTTAATAAATTTTCAACATTATGAAGAAAAACACATAGTATAAAGAAAAGAGTGGTTGTCATGGAAATGAATATACCTGCCACCTTGATATGTAAAAGCCTTCAGGAAGAAGATGATTTTTGATGGCAGATGGGTCTGGAAGCAAAGGAACACCCATTGTCACTACACCAGACACTGGTGGTTTGCAGGTACTAAGTATGCTGGAAAAGCCCCTAAGTCTTTCCCAACAAGAATAGCCTGAAACTGAATATTGACAACTGTAGTGCAAAAATATGTATATGTATATGTATTTTTTGTGTATATAATGCTAGATTAGATTCTTCTAATGTTTATGTCTTGCTAAAAACTGTGGTTATCTTCGGTCTATAACTCAATTTTAGTTTATTTTTTATAAGTTTGAGCTTATAAGATAATTGTAGTGCTGGGTTATAATTATATATGGCAGATTTTAGTTTCAAAACTAAACGGTACTAGTTTTTAAAATTTATTTTTTTCTTTCATATCGTTTTTACCATAACAGTATTGTTGGATTGTAGTTTAATATGCATAAATATAAATTAATTTTGAGAAATATGTACTGTGAATTAAATTAATAACCAGATCAATTTAAAAATTGTCTCCTATATCCCTCTTTGTTTTATCAAAGAAGTAAAAAACCGGGATGATTTTGTCTTCACCTTGTGGATGCTAAAAGAGTCCAAAACGCCAATGACATCATCAACAAGGACTTGAAGTTTGCTTTTTCCGGCTCCGGTGGCTGGTCGGAAAGTCCATAGCCCCGGAAATCGAAAGCGATTGCTCGGTAGCCTTTGTTGGCCGCGGCAATCATTTGGTGGCGCCATGTGTACCATATTTCTGGAAATCCATGCAAGAACAACACCACCTTTGGACCTGCACATGTTTGTTTATAATATACATGCTCATTCATATAAATATATAGATTCGTTGTCTAAATTTCGACATTAATATATAGAATCGTCTATCAAGTAACAAACTCCCTTAACTGATTTAGATTCCCTCTATGACATCAGCAATACTTCCCGCCAATAAATTCCGTCGAATTTACCTCATATGCCACTGCACAGTGCACGCCCTTCAAATTCAAACGCAGCGAAACAGAGAGAGCAATTCACAGAAAATCCTGAAACCAAAAATTTCCTTCAGAGCTTTCTCCCCAATGGCTTCCTCGTTCCTCATTCTCTCTTCCTTCTATCTCTAGTTTCTCTCTTCTCTGCTCAATCTTCCGATACCGTCATAGACGCCGCCAAGATCCTCTCCGATTCCGGCTACGAATCCATGGCTCTGACCCTCGGGCTCGCCTCCAAAGGCTTAATTCCATTCTCGCCCTCGCTCACAGTCTTCGCTCCTGCTGACTCAGCTTTAGATGTCTTAAAATCAAAGTTATAAAGGTTTAGAGTCCAATTTTTAATAGTTACTGATAAAATGTTACACGACACGAGAACACGACACGATAATTTGCAGGTTTGGATCAGCAATATCGGATTGGGTTGATATCAGTGTCACACGATAAGACACGATAAAAAAACATGTTGAAACGGGTTGGAACACGTTAACACGATGAATCACGATAAGAAAAATATTAATTTAATTATTTAATTATAGTTAACTTTTTACATTGTTTTTTTTTTTTTGTTTTAGAAAACTATAAAATTTATATTTTATTTCATTAGAAAATGACAATTTTTATATCTATTTATATATTAATATTTTGTTTTAGATTTTATCTTTTTTATTATTTATATTGGATGTACAATTTAAATTTGGTTTATAATATTTTAAATATTTTTAAATTAATTTTAGTTTGTTTTATAATATTTTGAATATTTTTAAATTTATAATTGAAATGCATATTTTATTTGTTAGTCATGATAACTATTTAATATATTTTTAATTCGTAATATTTTACATATTTTAAATTTACAGTTATTATTTATGTTAAATTTTAATATGTTAATATATATTTTTTTAAAATGTTTAACATATCATTTGAATATGTATTTAGGCTTAATAAATATGAATTGATAATGATTTATCATTTGACAATATATATTAATTTAAATAAAAAAATAAAATACTCACGTACATGTCTAGTAAACACGAATAAAACACGACACGAACACGAAACGATACGACACAAACACGGTTCAACACGAAAACTTAACGGGTTGGATTTAAGTGAATAAAATTTGACACGACACGAACACGGTTCGACACGACACTAACACGGTTCAACACGACACGTTGCTAGGCCTAAAAGGCCATATTATAATCTTTCATTACTCATGGCGTACACAACTTGCTAAATAAAGAGATAAAAAAATTACACTAATAATCCTAGAAGTTTCGTAGATTTCTTTTGAATTTTTTTGAGAATTACAGATTTATCTTTTATATTTAATCACTGTATTGCATTGTTATCACATTTGTGTAAACCATATTAAGTTTTTTAAATTTTTTCACATATAAATTGCCATATTTTTCATATATAAGTATAATCAATTAAACTATAATTTAAATCTGTATAGCTTCAGATATGCAAGCAATTTATATACCAAAAGTATTATACAAAATGGAGGGAATGGAGAAGTCTCTTACTAATAACAACTTTATAATTTATAAAAATAAAAATGGAAATCTACAAAACTTACAAACTAAAAATTAAGTTAAAATAATTTTCTCCTTTTAGATAAAAAGAAAAGCTTAATGAGTTTGGGAAGAACAGTTATATAAATGTGTGACCGTTTGCCATACATAGGGCTAGAATAAGGATTTTTTTTTTTTTTTGTTGTTGTTGGTAAATTAGGGCCAGAATAAGTAGGTACATATAGAAAAATAATAATAAGAAATAAAACTGACTGTCAGTTATTTTAGCAAATCACTAATAGTTATAATTATAGAATTTTGCTATTTATCTGGATATGATTATTAGTGTGATCACTACTTTTGACATTGACTATTATTTATTGATTGCAATTAATTATGTATTGATTTTTTATTTTTGAAATTTTAATTTCGAAATTAATTTTTTTAAACAGCTAATGATGATATATGGGCATATCGATTTTTCAGTGACAAATAATATTTTTTTTATAATAACGATAATAATAGTAATAGTAATAATTAAATATTAGTAAGACTAAATCATGCTGCTAACACTTGAATTATCAGTCCCCCAGACCTTGAGGTCATACTTTATTTCCATACTTGTTGCTGTACATGTTGCGGGCCAAAGCCGTGGGTATAATTGACATTTTCAAAGAGGAATAAATGAACATAGAAAATATGAGGGAAATTAAGAAGCGAGAAGGGGACAATGGCCTTGCTGAAAATGGGCATAACGATAATTTTTTTTTTGGTAAAAGGATTACTGCATAAAAACGCACAAAGGCCTCCGAACCAGAAAAAATTACATCCTAAAAGACTCCAACATATCAAATGACAAAAGCATAGATATGTTTGGAGGGATAGAGTTCAAAACACAAAAATCAAAGTACATTTCCAGCCTATTTGCAAGAGAAAACTTTGCCACTCAGTCAGCCACCTGGTTGGCAGATCTATGATTCCAGGAGAAGTCCCAATTGTGACAGTCACATCTCTTTTTGATATGGAGGATTCCTAATCTAGTATCCCACAGGTCGGGATCCCTTTCATCGTTGATATCATTAATAATGTTAAGAGCATCTGAAGAGCAAGTCACATTCCTCCATAGCCCACAAAATGGCATTCATTTCAGCAACCAAAGTCGAGGTGCAATCGTGGAGCTTTGACTTGATGAGAATTGCCTATCCTTTATCATTCCTCACCACCAGACCGAATGCAGCCCTTCCTTCCTTAAAAGCAGCATCAGAATTTATTTTTAGCCAACCCTTTGGAGGGGGTATTTATTTCTTGGTAGGTGTTGAGGGCTTCTCCCGGGTTCATCATCATTTCTCAAAAACTCATCCACCATTCGGTTGAAGAAAAGGACCAGATTCCCAGTCTTATCACTACCATGAATGGCCTGATTCCTGAAGTGCCAGCTACAATAGAGGAAGAAGGAGATAAAAATTGTGACAGACCTCATATCAAGTCCCTGAACTGCATATGGCCGATTATGTTACGTGTATTTTGCGTGGCTCATGCAAGGTGGGGTGTGAATGTGGTGAGTAGTGGGCTGATTGGGTCTTAACTGTTTAGGTTAGATTGGCTAATTTAAATGCAGTTGTGAGCGATAGTGCTATAGTGTAGTGCGGTAGTGATTCCTGTTTTTATGCCTCGTAGGAATAGTGAGGCCAGTATTTTAGGAGCAGTTTATTTGTGTATGGGTTATTTAAGCTGGTAAGCTATGTAAATGTTTTATCAATTAGACAACTAATTTCTCCAAAACTTGTCTCCTCTTTCCCTTCCTTGTCTTTCTAAAAATTACTCATAACATTGGTATCAGAGCCTGGTTATGGAAACCAGAGGCAAATCCAATGCGGAATTCTGCAATGAGGTCAATGAACTATTGGCTAGGCACGAATCAAAATTCGATCAAGTGTCTAACAGGGTGGATCATGTTTCAAGTACTCTTCAACAGGTCCTAGCTGAGTTACAAGCCATCCGAACACCCCAGAATTCCCGATCCAATTCACAAGAAGTGAATCCCTTTGCCATGGGAGAACCTAGTGTTAATCGTGGAGAGCCACACGAGCCACACATCAAGCTTCTGTTCCCCAAGTTTGACGGAGATGACCCAAATGGGTGGATATACAAAGCAGAACAATACTTCACCTACAACAACGTTCCTATTGAGCAGCAAGCCAGGATAGCTTCATTTCACTTTGATGGTATGGCTCTCCAATGGTTTCTTTGGCTGACAAGTTTCGAGAGCCCCTCACTTGGACAAAACTTACCACATCAGCTCTGGTGCGATTTGGTCCTACAGAATATGAGGATCCTTCAGAAGCCCTCACCCGGCTTAGACAGACTTCCACTGTTGCCACTTATCAAGAGACATTCGAACGACTCTCTCAAAGAGTAGACGGCTTACCGGAAAAATTTTTGGTTGGAAATTTTATTGCAGGTTTGCGCGATGAAATCCGACTAGAAGTCAAGATCAAACAGCCGAGACATTTAGCAGAAGCCATTGGTGTTGCCAGGTTGGTAGAGGAAAAAAATCAGTTGCAAAGAAGAGTTACAATACCATATCGACCTCCACCGGCTACGAGAGGAAATTCCAATAACACAAGTGGACTACTCGATTCGACACCCTCCTCGAACCTACGATAAAACCAGCCAATAGCACCAACTGGACCTCGACGGCTTAGTCCTCAAAAAGCATGAGACCGTAGAGCTAAAGGACTGTGCTACTATTGTGATGAAAGATTCATCTCGGGCCATCGGTGTGAGAACCTCAATTATTCATGATGGAAAACAACAGTGAAACAACTGCCGAAGAAGAAGTGGTAGACAATGAAAGTGCCGAAGAGGTTCCCAAGATTTCATTTCATGCAATAGCGGGCACGGATCATCCACAAACACTCCGGGTTAAAGGCCGCTTAAAGAACAGAGACATGGCAGTTCTGATTGATGGAGGTAGTACTCATAATTTTATTGATCAAGCAGTAGTTAACAAATGCAATATACCGGTCTTGCGAGATGAAAAGTTTCAGGTTATGGTGGCTAATAGAGAGAAGGTGGAATGTGCGGGCTTGTGCCAGGGAATTTTACTAAACATCCAAGGCACCCCAGTCCAAGCAGATTACTTGGTCCTGCCAGCAGCAGCTTGCCCGATCGTCTTGGGGGTGCAGTGGTTAGCAACACTTGGACCAGTGGAAACCGATTATAAGAGATTGACTATGACCTTCAAGCAACGGGATAAGATCTGTATTTTTCAAGGATTAGATCGAAAGGGAATAGAGATCTTAACCACCAAGGATTTATGTGGTATAACCGGAGTCCAATTGTTTTCTATCCAACAGATTCCCACAAATCTTGGAGAAAAGATGGGCACAATCCACTCTCCTGACTTGGCACAACTCTTGGAAGACTTCTCATCCTTGTTCCACACGCCGTACGAATTACCTCCATCCCGAGCCCAAGATCATCAGATAATATTGCAACCCAACAGCCAACCCGTAAGTGTCCGGCCTTACCGGTATCCTCATCACCAAAAAGCAGAAATCGAGCGGATGGTACAAGAATTACAGCAGTCGGGATTCATCCGCCCCAGCCAGAGTCCATTCTCCTCACCGGTGCTGCTGGTCAAGAAGGCTGATGGGGATTGGCGGTTTTGTGTCAATTACCGCGCGCTCTACTCCATCACTGTCAAGGATAAGTTTCCTATTCCAATCATTGATGAATTACTCGATGAACTCCACGGTGCAAAATTTTTCTCTAAGCTGGATTTACGGGCAGAATACCATCATATTCGAGTCTCAGAAAATGACATCCCGAAGACAGCATTTAGAACTCATGACGGACATTACGAATTCTTAGTTATGCCGTTCGGGTTAACTAATGCACCGGCTACCTTCCAAAGGATAATGAATGATCTGTTTCGACCCTTCCTAAGGCACTTTGTGCTCGTGTTTTTTGACGACATACTAGTGTATTCCAAAACTTGGAAGGAACACTTGGCACATTTGCGCACCATTCTTTCGCTACTAACCACTAATTACTTGTTTGCTAAATAGTCAAAATGTAGATTTGGGGTTACATCTGTCGGTTACTTGGGACACATCATCAAGGGACAAGGAGTTGCGGTTGATTTCGCCAAAGGCGAAGTTGTGCAAGCATGGCCAACCCCAAGGACAACCCGAGACGTGAGAGGATTTTTGGGCCTGGCTGGATATTATAGGAAGTTCATCCACCAGTTCGGAACCATTGTCGCTCCTCTTACTCATCTGCTCACAAAAAAGGGGTTTCACTAGAACGAAACAACGGAACAAGCTTTCCTCAGGTTAAAAGCAGCTTTAACCTCACCACCGGTACTAACTCTCCCCGATTTTTCATAGCCTTTTGTTGTTGAATGCGATGCTAGTGGAACAGGATTAGGTGACGTACTCTCACAACAAGGAAAGCCCGTCACATTTTTTAGCGAAGCTCTTAAGGGCAGTACCTTGAGATTATCCACTTATGAAAAAGAGATGCTAGCTATTGTCAAGGCTATTAGGAAGTGGCGACTGTATCTCTTGGGAAAACCATTCACCGTTCGCACCGACCAGCAAAGTCTGAATTACCTGCTAGAACAGAGGATTACAACCCCTGCCCAAGCTCGGTGGCTGCCAAAACTGATAGGATACGATTACAAAATAGAGTACAAAAAAGGAGTCAAAAATGGGGCAGCTGATTCACTTTCGAGGAAAGCAGAACTCCAGTTCCTGTCCATCTCGATTCCGACAGCCAACTGGTGGACCACGTTGTAAACAGAGGTACAAACTGATCCTTTCTATCAAAACTTAACTCAGAATCCCAACTGTTTGCAGCGAGATGGAGTCTGGTTCAAAAAAGGGGTGATTTTCCTATCTCCCAAATCACCATTCATTCCCACCTTACTTGTCGAGAACCACTCCTCTTCCATGGGAGGCCATTTTGGTTTCCATAAAACACTTACCCGGCTAAGGAAGACATTCGGTTGGCCTTAAATGCAAACCATGGTGAAAGCCTTCATCTGACAGTGTGAGAAGTGTCAACAATACAAAACAGACACAATGAAACCCTCCGGATTACTCCAACTATTGTCGATTCCTGATCAAGTTTGGACGGAAATCTCCATGGATTTCATAGAGGGGCTTCTATCCTCTAATGGCTACTTGACCATCATGGTAGTCGTTGATAGACTATCTAAGTATGCCCACTTTGTTCCAATCAAACACCCCTTCATGGCTGTTTCAATTGCTAAGTCCTTTGTTGCTAATGTGGTTCGGCTTCACGGCATCCCAACTTCCATCGTGAGTGACCAGGATAAAGTGTTTTTTAGCTCTTTTTGGGGCACATTGTTCCAGCTGCAGGGCACTACTCTGCAAATGAGCTCGAGTTATCACCCGCAGACGGACGGCCAGACAGAAGTCATCAACCGCATTCTGGAACAGTTTATGCGTTGCTTCACTGGAGACCAGCCCCGGAAATGGGTGGATTGGATCCCATGGGCTAAATTTAGCTATAATACATCGATCCAAACTTCCTCGAAGATGACACCTTTTGAGGTGGTATACGGCAGAGCTCCTCCCACTGTTTTATCGTATGTACCGGGAACTTCGCAGCTGGAAACAGTTGACACTTATCTTTAGAGTCGTGACATATTGCTTCGTAAACTCCGTAGCAACCTCCTACGAGCCCAGAACTGTATGAAAAAATTTTCTGACAGGCATCGGCAAGAGGCTTCATTTGCTGTTAAGGATTGGGTGCATGTTAAATTGCAGCCTTACCGGTAACACTCGGTGGCTCGGCGTTCCTCTGAAAAATTATATCCCCGCTTCTTCGGACCATTTCAGATCGTGGAACGGCTGGGGACGGTGGCATATCGGCTAGCTCTACCACCAACTTCCTAGATTCATGACATTTTTCACATTAGCCAACTCCGAAAGCATTTTGGTCCAATTCTCAGTAAACCTTTGACTCTACCTTTCACCGTGGAGGATTCTATTACACTGTGCGAGCATCAGCCAGAGAAGATTATGGATCGGCGAGTAGTGCAACGAGGAAAATATCGGGCCCACGATGAGGTCTTGATTAAATGGTGTAACCAACCAGACGAAGATGCAACTTGGGAGCATGCCAGACGATTCTCTCAGACCTTTCCGGAATTTAGCCTTGAGGACAAGGTTGTTTAAGGGAGGGGGAATGTTACGTGTATTTTGCATGGCTCATGCAAGGTGGGGTGTGAATGTGGTGAGTAGTGGGCTGATTGGGTCTTAACTGTTTAGGTTAGATTGGCTAATTTAAATGCAGTTGTGAGCGATAGTGCTGTAGTGTAGTGCGATAGTGATTCCTGTTTTTATGCCTCGTAGGAATAGTGAGGCCAGTATTTTAGGAGCAGTTTATTTGTGTATGGGTTATTTAAGTTGATAAGCTATGTAAATGTTTTATCAATTAGACAACTAATTTCTCCAAAACTTGTCTCATCTTTCCCTTCCTTGTCTTTCTAAAAATTACTCATAACAGATTACAGTTTTGGATCAACTCCACCAGATTAGACACCGTCCATTTATCGAAGGAGAAACCCCACTTGCTTGCGAAGTCGAAGGATCGAGTAGCATGGCATTCCTTAAATAAGTGAAATAAGGTTTCTGAAGCCTCTCCGCATGAAGCACAATAGGATTCTCCTATTCCAAATCTTCTAACCAGGGTGTCCCGGATCGGTAGAGCCCTCGCCAAAACTCTCCATATAAACAATTTTAGATGGTCATGTATGTGGAGTTGCCAAAGATGCACCCAAAGATCTAAACCATCTTTCTCCTGTTGGACCGTATTCACCAAGTAGCTGCTATGCACCAAGAACCTTCCAAATTTGTCTCCACACCATAAGAGTTTGTCGTCACAATGGAAATTAGGCCAGACCATGTTGAGAATGTACCTAGCCGTTTCTTCAGGAAAGATTCTATCAACCAAATTTTTGTTCCACCCTAGCCCATCTGTATCCTTCAAATTTGCTACCAGTTTAATAAAATCAATATCCACCCCTATTTTTGGTTTAGGCACTGACTCTCCCATCTCGATGATCTAGGGGTCACTCCAAACATTGACCGATAACCCGTTACCTAGCTAAAATCGGGAACCATTCAGAATCTAGGCACAGGCACTGATTATGCCTTACCATACGTAGGATGTGCCATTACTTAGCTTGTAATTGAAGAAACATCTCCCTTTAAAGTACTTTGCTATGAGAATTTGAGTTCATAGGGCTTCCTCCCTTTTAGCAAGCTTCCATACTAGTTTAGACAACAGGGTTATATTAATATAAGCAAATCTGCGAAAGCTTAATCCACCATTAGCCTTTGGCTTGCAGATTTTATCCCACTTCTTCAAGGCTAAGTATCTGCCTTTGTTTTGCTTTGATGACCACCAAAATCTCTTCACCGTTCTATCCAGATCCTTGAAAATAACCATTGTATAAGTGGGGATCATTTGCAGCACCGATTTTATCAACTCTACTTTTCTGGCCTTGGAAAGACTGTTTTTCCTCCACCCCTCAAGTCTCCCCTGCACCCTGTCCTTCAACTTGGAAAATTCCTTTGAGCGATTTTGTCCCAAGATGAGAGAATTGCCCAAGTATATTGCTGAAACTCCCATATCTTTGAAACTCGTCGCCTCACGACCTCCTTTTTAATATTTCGAAAGGTATTCTTTGAAAAGAAAATACTGGATTTTTCCATGTTCGCCTCTTGTCTCGACCAACCACAATAGAGGTCAAAACATCTCTTAAAATTTGCTGCTTATTTTTTTCATGCCCTCTCATAACCAACAAGTCATCCGCATATACAAGATGTGAAACCGCCAAGGCATTTCTGCTAACTTTAATTTCGTGAATGTTCCCTTGAGTCTCTTCTCTTCCTATCAGCCTAGTGAAAACCTCTGAGCAAATAATGAAGAGTAGAGGTGATGCGTGTCGTAAACACCAAAATTAATTACTGAATTCAAACACTACAGCAGTAGCGGTAAGTTCAGGTCGATTCCACATAGACTGATAATCAAACTCAATCTATTCCAATTAAAGTAAAATTAAAAAGACAAAAGGGGGATTTTATGTTGGAAAGTTCAATTATTAAAGAAAACAATTTAATAAATACCGAAAATAACAATAGGAGAAAACCTTGGGTCAGAGTATCTTCAATTGCTAAAGAACAGGTGATCACAGACAAAAATATATCCAAAAATAATCATTTAATGTTGGATTGAATAAAATAGCACGGCCAATTTTATTCTCACTCTCACAATTAATTAATTCAGATACGATCGTAAATTAATCCTAATTCTGAAATATCTAAACCAATGTGATCTAAATTAAATCAGAACAACATTAAGAACAATAGCAACCAACAATAAACAAGTCCTACAAACGTTGTAAAACTTTAATCTATTATGCATTCTCCTAAGAAATTAACAAAAGCTTAGCATGCAATTATTAAAATCAAAGTGCTACTAAACATAGAACATTCAATACGATTGAATTCCTAATTAGCAAATACCCAATCCACAAATAATTATAACGGATCCAAATTATAATCAAAGAGAATTGAATAATAAACAAATAAATTGGAAGAACACAAATTGAATAATTATAATTGAATTAAAACTTATAAACAATGTCTCACACCTTATACTTTAGCAATGAACAATACTCTTTCCCAAGAGAGAGATTTAGCTACTCATAATTGTTAGAAATCTCTTTTCTTTGTTGTTTTTGCTCTAAAAACGGCTACCCTATTACAAGATAACTTAAACCTATTTAAACTAAAAACCTAGGGCTACAAAACACCCAAAAACGCGTGTAAACGGACCAAAATCGCGCCAGCCCAGGCGCCTGGGTTGCGCGCCTGGGCAAGCGCCTGGGCTGCTCTGTCTCGCTGCTTCGCAGCAGCAGAAACCACCGGCCAGGCGCCTGGGCAGGCGCCTGGGTTAGAGCCTGGCTAATCTGTCTGCATTCTTTTAATTACAGTTTTGCCCTTTTTCTTCAAATTCTCTTCCTTGATGTCAAAATCACCTAAAATATAGAAAAACATATATTAATCTATTTTAAATGAATAAAACATGCTTAATTTAAGTATCAAGGTATATAAAACATAAATAAATTATGATCTATCAAATACCCCCACACTTAAGCTTTGCACGTCTCGGGCAAATCGTGAAATCAAAAATATTTTCCAAATCAATTAAACACTCTAATATTTATAAACAGAGACATACTCAACTCAACAATTAGCATATCAAAACTAAATGAATCCAACAATCTTTAATCTTACTAACAATCACCGCAATTAAGCTCAATTTAAACTAATTCGGCAATCAACTCACGAATTCCTCTCTAATCACTCAAGTGTTTAAATGGTTGAAACTATTCACTCAAATTCAATGAAAAAGCTCGTTCTATCATAAGCTTGCTTATCAATCTCATCTCCACCACCCAGCATACACTTAAGCAAAAATCCGAAGGTCTTTCAAAAGGTTATATTGTGGCTTAGGTAACGGCATGTCAAAGAAAGAAAAACATAAAGAATCAAAGGGTTGATATCTAAAGTCCAAATGAGCATTCAAAATATGATCTTGTAAGTATTCAACAAGTCCAAATTATATCATTTCTCCTCTAAACTCTTCATAATTAGCCCACTTTACATGCTCCGATACAAAAGCAAAATATATATATATTTTTTTTCTTTTGTGGTGTTTCAAAATTTTTTTTTTTTCTTTCTTTTCTTTTTCTTTCTACTGCTACTCTTGTTCCCTTTTTTGTTTCTTTTTTTTTTTTTTTTTTTTTAAACAAACACATCGCAACAAGAGAGCTTTAAAGATTCCGCTTCAACCATTTAACACCATCCACTCAGACCGACCATCATAAATATGGTCATCTCCGCACTTAGCCACAACGATCTTTTTGTTTCAACAACTTTCAAAACTCACCATTACACATTTCAAATGCTCAATTAGACTTAGAATAGGAAAAAGTAGTCAAAAATTAAGTCAAAGGCTTGTAATGGAGGCTAAAGAACAAAAAAGATCATAAAAGCTCAAAGGGGTTAAACGATGATAAGTGTAAAGGTTGGCTTTTTAAGCTAAATGGTTAAAAAAAAAAAAAATTGCCTTCATCATTCTAATGCAAAAATGCAGCACTGTGATCTCAATAAGTATGTCAAAGCAAGTTCTAAAGATACAAACTCAAACATGAAAACCACTCACAAGAAATGATTGAAGGAACTAATTACTTCAAATTAAAGGTTCAAAAGCTCACTTAAGTACGGTATTGCCGAAATTAGCTTTCATTTTGCCTAATTTCAACGATTACCAAAGCAGACTTCAGATTGTTAAACTCACTTAACTAGCCATGCTATTCGCTTCATTGTATCTAAATCTCTATTCAAAATATTGAAATTAGCAGAATTCATAGTGATTAACAGCGATAACTAAAACAACGGCAGTAACAAATCTCAGTCCAAAAACATACAAATTAAGACACAAAATAACATAATAATAAAAATAAGTAACTAACCTAACAAAGCAACAAAAAAATAAAACTTTAAATTTAAATATCTAATGACCCCCCCACACTTAAAGCTTACATTGCCCCCAATGTGCATAAAATAAATAAAATATATGAAGAGAAAAGTAATACTCCCCTGAAGAAGTGAAGTCCACATTATGCACTGGGACAAGCCAATCTACTAGTGTGATAAGTTGGTTTTTTTTTTTTTTTTTTTTTTTTTTTTTTTTTTTTTTTTTTTTTTTTTTT
>QANX01004172.1:0-63563 GCA_003254975.1 Ochetophila trinervis
CAGAATGATCCAAAGTTGCAAAGTTGAAGCTCGTTGATAAATTTTGGGGCTTCAGAATTGCAGCTGGAACTTTTTGTCCTTGTGCACTATAGTTTTATTCCGAACTCACAAATACAAACAGACAGGAAGAATTTTTTTTTTTTTGATTGAATGATGGACAGAGAAATCCCACTTTTTTTGCAGTTAATTCGAAGAATAGTAGCTCATGCTCATTCTTTTGTTGTTCTGTTCGTATTTTTCTTTTGGTAGTGCTGAAAGAGTAAAACTGAACACCCTGTTTTGATTCATTCTCTGTTTTGGAACTTGGCGTTTTGGATTAGGACCATCAAATCAATTAAATAATGAATAAAAAGATGGCAATGAAGCTTCTCAGACTGCAGGATTTTCAGATTAATGCTTTTACCGAATAGACAAACAAAAAGAAGAAGAGAGAAATTGCAGGACAGAAGAAACTGAAGTGGGTTTTATTTGGAGCCTCTTACATGGAGCTGAAGTCGGTGACCCTTAAAATGTAGAAGTTGGCCAATGGGGATATCAGTTTGACATTAGTTTAATGGAGACAGAATTGCCATGTGTTATTGTGGATTAATTGCATGATTTTGGAAATTACTAAAAAATATCATGTGATTGCGAAATGGTCATGTGAAACTGGATTCAATCTCTTGAACCAGTGCTCTGGCCATGTGCATGCTCTTTGAAAAATCTATAACTAAGTTTCATAGTATGAACAGGGTTTCCTCTGTTGACCCACTATATTTCTCCACCACAACTTGATCTAAAAACCCCATTTGCTTATTTGTAACTTTCTTCTTATACCAATAAATTGCTTTATGAGTCTCCATAAATTGGCTTTCTCATGATATAATTGTTTTACTCTTCTTGTCTAACGTTGGATTAGAACTATGATCTATAATGCCGATTTATGTGAGCAAGGAGAAATCAACGGGTGGTGCGAATGGGTGGAGAGATCTGCTCTCTAGGAGATCAAGGGTTTTTTTTTCTGGGTTTTTGTTTTCTGCGAGAGGAGATGGGGCACTGGTTTTTTTTTGTTTTCTGCGAGTAAGGAGAAGATGGGCGTGGGAGAAGATGGTATTTCACATGAGATCAAAATGCAGGTTTTGAAGAATTTTTAAAATTCAAAATGTTGACCGAATTTTGACTATTAAAGATTGGGGGGACCGAATTTTGAAAAATTAAAGATGGGAGGATTTACACAGTTTCGGACTATGAGAGGTGGCACTCCTAAAGATATTAGTGCCATTTTAATAGTACAAGGGGCTAAAAGCCCAAAAGTTCAAAGTAACGGCTTCAAAAACCCAAATTTATATTTCAGAACATTTATAAAAATAACGTGTTTAATAATTAAACTCTATTTCAAATCTAAAATGTATTATTATTACTATTTTGATNTAAATTTTATCTTTGAATTCTAATTTAGTTAGAAATTAATATTATTATTGTGAATGAAATTACTCTGAGAAATGCTAGTAATAAACAAGAGTTAAAGTTCATTTTGTTAAGAATTGTTCACAAAGCATCAGATTTTCATATTCAATGATCTTTTTAATTTTCTCTCTTATCATTCACCATCTCTAACCACAAAATCTGTATCTCTTACGTAAACGAATTTTTAGTTATTGTATATGAACGTATTAAATATAAGAGATAAAAAAAAAACTTATGGAACATCTTGTATTTTGAAAAAACCAGCTTAAATACACGTACATAAGATGATGTAGTTAGTGTAGATAATTACAGCATAACAGCCTAACTAAGGACTATATACAAATAATAATACGCTGAGATAATACATAAATAACAGTAACATATTAATCTCTATCATTAAATCATCCAAATTATTTAGTTTTTGTATTAATCTCTTACGTAACGAATTTTTGTTTTTCTTTCATCAAGTTCCCCTTATATAAACGAATTTTTTAACTTCATACCGAAAAGTGACTCTCATTTACAAATTCAAACAAAATAAAAAGTGTCTACCTTACCAATTTTTCTTTTTAGTGTATACTTGAGCAATTTCGTATTTTATAGGCACTTTTAAATGCATAATATAAAGAGCAAAGAGACTAATATGTTAAAGTATATAATATAATTCAAATTTACTTCTTATAAGTTTCAGAGTAGTATTGGATTGTAATTCAAATTTATGGTATCAAACCATCAAAAAAACAAAAAACAAAAAACAAAAATTAGATGACGAGAGAATCCGGATCCTTTTGAAAAATAAAATGGAGGAAAGTATATTCGATTGCGTTAAAGAATTGCATATGTATTATGGTTTTAAATTACAAAAAGATCAATAGTATAAGCTTTCTCTCTATTTATAATTTTTGTTGCTAAAAAACGTATACCAAAAGCAAGCCAGTGCCGAATTGAATCTCAATAGTAGAAAGACCACAGAACTGCCACTACAATTCAGTGGCTGCTGACTCAAAGCCATTCTATATATCCCACCTAACAGGCTAACACGCAGGCTACTTGTCATCTTAAAATGACACAATTATTTAGGATAATAAACACCTTAACTATGGTATTAGATCTAAAACAAAATATTCTATATGCATTAAAGAACCTTGTTAACCCAGCTGACAAATAACATTTCGAGTCTGTGAGATTGACACAGGAACATATACCACTCCAAAACTGTCCAAATCTCTCAATAAATAAACAAAGAATTCGTCTCTCAAATAGATACTCATATTGGATATTAATACCTCTAAGAAAATTACACAATCATAATATTTGAATAGCACAAAAATGCAAAAAAGAACAACATCCTTTCAAATCCTCAAAAAAAGTTTGTCAAACAAAATATCAAAATGAAGGTATGGACCAAAAAACAGCTGTTAAATTTAGAAGTTACAACTGTATAAACAAATTAAATAAAGCTAAATTGATCATATTCTATCTGGTCAATCAACAATGCTTCTGTTTCAACATTTTCCTTTTCTAAAATTTTAATTCTTCATCTCAGACAAGTACCTCTAAAGATTGATTGCTCTCCCCTGACAAAAAGAAAAAAATTTCCCGTTCAAGCCCCTAACTGGTGTTACTGATGTCTCACCGAGTTACCATCGCGTGAGAAAAGTATAGTGGACGCAGACACATTTAAAAAGATGAACAAATCGTATTAATATTTGTAGGTAGGTCCACCAAAAGGTTCTGAAAAGGAATGAGTTTTGCAATAGTTGGAAACTAATCCATCACCCTCTCAGAAGCATAGGCTACTTTCTGCATGATCATGGACTCGGCTGCACGGATAGCCCTCTGCGACCCTGTGATTGTAACTTTCCTGCCAAACAAGCCGGTTGATTAAACATCAAAACATTTGAACTCATCCCGTGGAGCAGCAGATTCATGAAACCAAGAAGTTGTTATACCTATCAGATGTTCCAGACATGAAGTCACCTCTATCTGATATCTTTATCCTGGCCCCACTCACCTAAAATGGAACACGGTGTTTTAGTTTAATGCACATCCAAAATTTATAGAACCTGATGATATCAGCTGCCATTTTCATATACCTGACTAATTTCCATTATGTTCCTACCGCCACGACCGACAACCAATCCAATATGGCCGTCAGCTACACCAATAGTTACAGAGTTGCTCTGTTCCTCCTGCTAAAAAATTAAGGTCTTGTCAATCAATTAAGATATCAAAATCTTGAATAATATAACACAAGTTTGTCTCTCTTCTAAAAGAAAAACTACTTACTTTTGTACCTTCAAAATAATATTAAAACCAAACTATATAGTAGCATTAGAGTTTGATGAGCAAGGGGTCATTGAGATTATCTGCAACATGTCAACTTTTTGATGCAATGCTAGTAGTTGGCTATCAAAAGAAATGATGACAGTTCTATTCTCATCCACTTCCAACAAAAAGTAATATAAACCACAAAAAACATCCAATGTTCACCCCGGTAAGGAGAAAACTCATACCATAATGGCTAATCCCTAAACTTTGCGGAAGAATTGTTTCTCATTAATGCCTCCATCCTTGGGTGATAGTAAAAAGAGATTTTAAAAACCAATTTTTAGATGTTTCAAAAAATAATAATAAAGGAAAAGAAAAGTACTTAGAAATACGATATCTATATATATATATATATATATATATTTTAAGTGCCTCTTTCCCAAAAGCAATTTTAATGTCACATTAATATTTACATATTATTCAGGCACATATTTTTTTTTACTCAGGCACATATATTGATCAAACAACAAAGTTTTGCACTTGAGTATTGCAATAAAGCGACAGTTTAAAACCTGAATGGGATTAGACTTCATGCTATAAATTCTCCTGCACAGACTAATATCTCTAAAATCACTATGTGTATATCAATCATCACTAAATCAATTCCAGAATTATAGTCTACAAAAAGGGGCATCAAATACTTCATCCTTGACTGGAAAGATAATACCTGATTTAACAAACTCAACAATAAAACCAACTAGCCAATAGTTTTCATATTACTATGGCTAATCTTAAATGCTTGAAAACAAAAAGCATGCCCATCCTTACAAATAGCTTTTAAACAAATACTGATCCTTTCAATGTGATTCAATAAGTCTCTTTATGAGACAATGAAGAACTTAAGAAATAAAAGAATCGAACATAGGATAATTTCTTCAGAGAAATCAATTAAATGATAAGCTAGATTTGTATTTTTCCTGAGAAATTGACTGTGCATATAAACCAACATACAGATCATATTTAAACATTGTGGAATAGGATGAACCTTGTTATTCTGAAACTTCCCTCCAGTCCCATTTGGTCCATAGCTCATTGCATTGTATGGTGCTGTTGCAACAGAAGGAAGCATATGTGGATATGGAATACCATGAAAACCCGAGAAGAAAACACCTAAAAATTCAAGTTGAAGACAACTTACTAGAAATCAAATTCCACCATAATAATTCTAGACATAATATGTCTTAAGAAATTATGGAGAACTATTCTATGGTGATAACTGCCACATCCTCATTTTCTAGGGGGGGAGGAATGTGGCATAGCAAAATTCAAGCTAAAATTAATGGCATAATCTCACAGAATGTGAAATTGGTTGTTCACTGAGCTTCAAAACTCCAAATTACAATAAATGCTACTGCAGGAAAAACCTAATTGCATAACATGCCTAATTTGAAGTAAACCAAAAGAAAATTCACTCTTCACTGATGAGCAAAAAAACATAATAATTTCTGAATTTATAAAGCACCACCCAATCAATAGCATTACTTAATACTATAAATGAAACATAAAATTATTTTAGCACCATACAAACTACAAGTTGGTCTACTTAAAAAAGACACTGATTTAGAAAGACAAACCTGGATATGAAAAGGGGGCATTCATAGACTGTGTGTAATGAGGATCTTCAGACAACTTAGAAACAATTAAATCAATTGCCCGTAACTGTTCCTCAAGAGTTCCTGTTAGTGTTACTAGCCTATCATTTAAGCCAAAGTAATTATTGTCCTGAGGCGATATTTTAATTCCAGCTTGTGAGTCTTCAATAAATGACCTGATCAGATGCGAACTTAAATATTAGCAGACCATATTTTTTAATTTTTTTTTGGGTGGCAAATGCACAATGACTGCAATATAAATTTGACAAGCAGCTGATGTTGAATCAATAAGTCTGGAAAACAATTGGTGACAAAGTTAAAATTTAACAAGAATGACAAATACGAATACAGTGTTTCACATTCTCTTAAAAAGCACAGCCACGGAGCTAGCAGCCATCTGCCTCAGCACTAGACATCAAAACCCCATTTGATTAATGTCAGCACCAATTAAAAACTCTTAACAAAAAAATCATACAACGATATAAAGAAGCTAATGGCTCATCAAATCTTATAGACTCAGTAGAAAATACTTCCAAAAGTAAAAGAAGTAATTTACAAGGTGAAAATATCTTTAAAGTATTTATGCTGATGTAGAAGATAGTATGGATAAGAACGGTAGACTTTGTCATGTAAACTACAATACAAGTTGCAGGCTCCTTTTTAATTTGCCACTAAGAGCAAAGTCCCTCCAAACTTAGATACATTTGTCAATGTACTGCCTCCATTTATTTATGAAGTCAATTGTTTTTGTACTGTAATAATTCTATGCAATATCCACATGACTTGGTAACATTGTGCAACCAGAACTTAATGAGCATAAATAAGCCAGTTTTATGTTACCGGCAAACACTCTTTTAACTATTTCTATATGGAAAAAAGAAACAAAACAAAAAGGGATAAATAAAAATAAAATTCTAGTGCAGAATTTTAGAATTCCATTAAGCAAAAAAATATGTATTTTGCCAATGAAGCATAGCAAGCCATACATTATGCATTAGAAAATATTGGAAGCTGATTTCTTACTTTATAGTGGAACCTCCCTTTCCAATTATGCCACCACATGAGCTATTGGGAACAATTAGCCTCACTTTTGTTCTTGGTTCAACATCATCGCTTTCTTCAGTGTGAAGCTAACAGACAGCAGGAAACATGCAATTAACATAACGTACGTACATACGTACGTATATAAATATATTTGAACATTAGAAGTAAAGTCCGGATAATAAATAATACCTCACTCAATAATTTAGCAAGGATAAGATCCATGGCTTTAATAATTTCATTAATTGTTCCAGATACCATAATAATCCTGTCGGTTGTTCCAGGGAAAAATTCATGATTTCGTGACAACTGAATCCGTGCTCCAGATTGTGATTGAAAATCAGTTATTGTTGCACCTCCCTTTCCAATTACAGAACCAGCTGCAGCATTTGATACAAGAAACCTAAGATATGTGGGCTTCTCCATGGAATCTGGCGACAAAGCAAGCACAAAAGGACAAGTGTAAGATGAGAAATAGTAAAGGAGGCAAAAATCTAGATATCCAAAATTAGTTATATAAGTTGTTGTGTTATGAGCTAATATGCAGGAAAAGTTTAAATAGAACTTGAAATTCAATTAGGGAAAAAAACTGAGAGAGAGAGAGAGAGAGATGACGGTATATATTTGTACCATTCAGTTGCAACATCCTGAGCCTTCACCAAGGAAATAAAGGACCAAGCAAGGGTGGGTAGATTTCAGATTGAAATCTAACCAATCAGAAAACGTTTGAAACATTGCATGCAATTGCAGTACAACAGAGACAAAGCCCACAGAAAAGATAATTGGTGGTAGCTTAGTCTTCTATGTTCACTAATAAGAAATTTAGACTAAGTGGCTGAGATAGGTCACTAAAGTGGCATCAATACTAGAGTACTATAAAAGATCTGAATATCTGATAAATCCCTCAAAACTCTTCATTTCGCTTGTATGCAAAAATCCTAAAGCAACTGACCGTTTATTCTTCAAGAAGACCAACACAAATATGTATAAGCACATTTCAATTATAACGTCTATTGGTAACAATAACATTGTACCATTTTCTATCAAGAAGCTGCATGAATAAATTGTAATACTTCTTTCTCATTTATTGTGGTTTCAATATCCACAAAAATATTACTGGAATGGAGCTATAAAACATAACTTCATTTCAAGCATGCTAAGCCTTTAAAGTGTCATAAATGCAGAGAAGTCAACTATAAAATATACAGCTTTTTGGTTACAGAAAATGCAACGTAAAACCGACATGTATATCAAATTTAACTCAGTAAAAGATTAAGTTTGAAATTTTATGGCCTTAGCAAAGATAACATACTTGTCTTCAAGCAGCAGGTAATCAATTTCTTACCTGTCGAGGATGCTTCAACCAATGACCTGCATTGCCAGATTATTCTTCCCTCCCTCCATGAAGGGAGCAGTTTGGGGATTAACCCATCAAATATGAGAGTTTTCATATAATGACTAAGGATGGCTATCCCCCATGAGTTAACCTACTAACCCCATTTAACTAGAAAACAATAAAATTAACTCTGTTCTTATATAGCAATAATAATACCAACCAATCAACCATAACAGTGAAAAAATAAGGCCGAGTTGATTCCTCATTACAATTATTTTATATTAATGTCTGTTATTCAACATCTTAAGATGATACCTTCACATTAAAAGGGAATACATGTATGACACTCCCACTGGCAAACACATTACATGCATGCATACTGCCATCAATGTACAATCATTTCATCAAGTATAAATGCAAATACATGTATAAATACTCATCAAAATGCATGAGTTGTAAAACAAAACGTCACATACACTGTACATAAGAAGAGGACCAGATGCAGATTCCCATTGTCATTGTAATGCTTAATACTCATGAAAAACATGGTAAGCAATGTATAAGAGTGAACCCACAAACTACTATGAGTTATTTGGCATCGTTAAGTGTTATCTTACTTATGTGCTATTAAATTCGAAATTTCGGAACCCAATAATCACACTGCATCATCCCTCCAAGTGAAAAAAGTGGGTGCTTCATGTAAATATTCTGGGAAATGAAAATGGAAACATCTAGCAAATTAGCTATTCAGTAGGTTAACTAGTCAGTAGATTGGTTGCTTTTTTATTGAGGATGCAACCAGAATTACAAGCCAGAACTAGGAGTCTAGGATAACAGTTGCACAACTTTGTTCTTATTTGTAATAAATTCATAAATAAATATAGAATATTGCAACCTCTCCTGAAACAGTAAGAAGGTTCTCTTCTCATGCAGGATATAAAGAATTTAAGAAAAGAAATCAAGAAATTTAAGTTTCAAAGCAAACAGAAAGTATTTTTCATACATATCCTTTTCCTTGCGCTTTTCCAATCTTTTGCATTCTTTTCCTGGTTAATGTATTTGAAATGATGCGTAAGCCAGAAAAAGTTAAGCGATAATTTACATTTTTTCAAATTCCACATTCGAATCTCAAGAAATACCAAATGGAATTCACATTATCATTACCAAAATTTAACTTCACGAATCTCATTCTATATAAAGCATTGCACACAAGCTCCAGACCTTTCAAATAAAATAGGATTAGCACTGCCACTTCCTTCGGTGGCTGAAAGACTTGAGAGTACAAGAAAATCTAATCCTAAATTTCTCAGTACTTGAGACAAATGAAAATATGCACGTCGCTGAAATCAAGGAACTATATTTTCTTATTCTGGTTGAGCTTTCACTAATAGGACACTCAATATAAAATTTCGATTACAACATAATTTCATTTGTTTCCAATTTCCTCCCACTATCTCCACAAACAAACAGAATGTCACCGTTACACAAAAGGGGCTCGGGTTAGGGTTTCAGTTCTAACAGACATAAATTGTATTATCCAAAAAGCAGCTAATATTGTTCTCATCCCTATCAAATAATTTGACCACAAAAATCATAAACAAACTCGAAAACGGAATTCCATCACTAGGCACAGGAAAAACCTAGAGAGAGAGAAAGAGAAACATGTAAGAGTTTTAGAGAGAGAAAGGAGATCAGATCAGAAACCTGAAGTAGGTGATTTCGGCGGTGGCGGAGACCGCTTCCGCGGGGCTTCCGGAGACGACACGTATGATGACTCCGTCGACTCCATTTCTCTTCTCTCTCCTCCTCCTTCCAGTTCTTTCTTTTTCTCCTCCTCTAGAGAAAGAAAGCAGCAAATTTCGCAGAGAATAGTATAAAAAATAAAAAAACAAACAAACAAACAATAAATACTCAGACCATTCGCAGAAGGAATTGAAAATTTTCTCGGAAACCAAACAGAAACTGAAAAAGTTAGAAAGATTTATAAGCTTACAGAGACCGAGAAAATGAGGATTTGATTTTTATTTTTTGGGTTGGTTTTTCTCAGCGTTTGTTTGCTGAGCTGTGGAACCTCTGCTACACCTACCTATCCATCTCTCTCTCTCTCTTGGTGAGCGCGTGTGTTCTGAGCGCGCGTGTTCGTCTGTTTTTTGTTTGGTCGTGAGAACCGCCTAGTTGTTGTTATGATTTTCTTTTGCGCTTTTCAAGGTCGTCTCATCGTGTGCTGATGATCTTCGTCTTTTAAAAGGATCTGGACCTTTGATTATTTTGGTCGCATAGAGATAGCCTTAGTGGCTGACTTAATGGACGGTGAGGATTCGAGTATTATTTTAGATAGGGAAAGCTGCGACTGAGCAAAAGAGCGACGAAGTGTCACTCTCATAGCCTGCGTGTGCATGCGGTCCCACGCTTTCTCTGTTTACAGAGGGCAAGGGGCACAAGGCTGTGTTTGGCTCACACCGTTTCTCAATTACTTTTCTATGTCCTCTAACAGCTACTTCATATTTTCTACCTTTACAAAAAACAAAAAAACCTTCATATTTTAATATATATATATATATATATATTGGAGGCTACGGAACGTAGGATCTACGTGCTTACCTTTGAAATAATTGACGAAGAAAAACCAATTTTTTATAAATAAAATATGATTTGAAGTTAGAAGCCACGATGATGGAATCAAAAAAATATGTTAAATATATAGTAATAATTGGATAAAGCATGTGAAGCTAAAAATTTTGTCGATGCAAGGATTTTTTTTTTCATTAATTAGTTCAATTCCAAGATAGTATGTCATAATATATAATACACAAAACTCCATAACATTATTGATGTGTGATTTAGTAATTCCATTTTTTTTATTTTTTTATCTAATTTGTATGTAATTTACTTACCTCAATTGTTTATTAGTAATAACTAAAGTTTATTAACATTTTAAATAAATATAAACTTAGAAAAAGAACAAAACAAAAACCAATTTATTCACATTTTAAATAAATATAAACTTAGGAAAAAAAAACAAAACAAAAAACAACACATTTTCAAATAATTTTTAATTTTCTGTTTTCTTTTAAATTTATAATTAATTGAGATGACTTAATAAAGATATAAGCAAATTACAAATAATTAAGGGAAAAAAAAAAACAACAACACAAACACCACCTAATTATAAATAATTCTTAAACTACAACATTAACAAGTTTCTTCTTTTTTTATTTTTTTATTTTATTTTTATGCCATCGTTGAAAGCATCTGCAATAACGCATTTTAGACCATTACAAACATTTGTCTCTATTTTTCCATACCATAAACTTACGTACAAATGGTATATCTCAATGATTAAAAAAATGGTGTATTTTTCTTAAATAATAAGCATAAATGTTATAGTGAAAAAACTCAAAGACATTATTGTATAACTAAACAAAAGTTGGTAACTGAAAAGCTCTAAAAATTAAATTAAAATAAAGAGATTAAACGTTTTGACAATAATGATTTACCGTATGTTTTCGATGTCAACTCATTTATCAAATCTTTTGGATATCAACTTATCATATACTATTCTTTTTATCGGCATTATGGAGTTATACTATATGCCATTTGCCAAATCATTCAATTAATAATTTTTTTTTTTTGTTTTTTGGCCTCAGATTAGTTGGATAATAATTGATAAACAAAATTATTAGAAAAATGTGGGTCACACCTCTCATCTCAATTTGCATCCTGTAAAATATGCCTTCATTTTGTCTGAGTGTCCAAAGTTCACCGCAACTTAGCTCACAAAAAGTTCGTCTCATATGGACTCTGCCCACAAATATTCAAGGTTCACTTTTTTTTAACTGTTTTATGCGAATTTTGAAAAAAAAAAAAAAAAATCTTAATCAACACATAAAAACAAGCAAAAAAAACTTTCTTTTAACTTCGACCATATATTGCTTGAAAGATTTTTATAGAGTTGTGATTACAAAATGAACAATCTCATTTCTTATTTTTTTCCTTTTGGCCTTTTATAGAGTTCTCTAAAACTCCTTATACCATATTTTTTTCTCTCCATATCCCTATAAACTATGAACACTTACAAGCATGATCTCACACTCCTCAAGCCACTTTATCCATCAATACCATATTTATAGCCTGACATTTGAAGCAACTCCCACTTTATCTCACACTTGGAACCAACTTCGTCCGAACATTCAAGTGCTTTATACTTCGTGCTCTTCTCCAAGTAGTGGCTCTGCAAAATTTCATGGTCCACCAACCATCACTTCCTATTTTTCAAGGAGTTGTAAGCTACATCTCATCCAATCAGCAATTTGTCCTTTGATTTGAGCCTCCATTTCCACATTGGTAGCTAAAACCCCAAATGTTCCACCTATGCTGGTCTTCTCCTTGAAGTTTATCTTTAATTTGTTGGTTTCGTTTTTGCTCCACGAAGGTTCATCTTAATTCGAATCCTAGAGGTTCAAGGTTTGTCCCAACTTGATCCAACCCATGAAGGTTCGAGGTTTATTCTCATCTCTGAAGGTTCATTTTTCACCCAAAAAGGTCTATCCTAGCTCCTTTATGAAATTCATTTTTTTTTGCTTATGAAGATCCGTTTCCACCTTTAAAAGTCTATCTTTACAAATTAATGTCCAATTTCATGAAAATTTGTTTTCACTCCATGAAGTCCATTTTTGCTTCACAAAAGGTCCATCTCCACTTCAACAAATTCATTGTTACTTAGGTCCAAATTATTAATTATCTATTAGCACATTTTCACCCGTAATAACCTTCTATTCGACTCAACTAATGAAGATTCGTTTTCATCCCCAATAAGTTTGTTCTCATCCCAACTCAATCCACGAGAGCTTGAGGTTCGCTCTACTCTGCGACCCGTAAAGGTTTGTGGTTTGCTCTACTCCATGACAATTCATTTTCACTTAATGAAGTTGGTCTTCGCTTTACAAAAGTCTGTGTCCAAGTGTCCATGTTCACTCTTGCTCATGCAGGTCCATATTCACTCTAAAATGTGAACTAACATACTTGGTCACTCAAGCAAGTAAAAGGCTCTTTATTCGTTATTCATCGGACCCAAATTAATATTTATTTAGTAGCAAATTTTCACCCGTAACGATAAAGAAAATTATAAAAAGTTGATAGTCTTTTCTTATAATTTTACTAAAAATATTTTAATATTAATTATCGAGTTTAATCAATTATCATTATCAAATTAATTATGTCATACGTTTGAATAATTCGTTGCTTATGTTTTTTCAAAGCATTAACTTTTTCATAAGAATTTATGAAAAGCTACACTTTATCGGTTTTGATTATAAAAGATGTTATAGATGCCTAAAACGCTCATAAAACTATGAGTTTTGATTTTTTATCATTAATGGTGATAATCATCAATGAAATAATTGCTGATATGACAATTGCTAATTATGAGCTTTTAATTATGCATATTAATTTTTTTATTCTAAAATAATAATTTGAGAAAGTGAATCCTTTTAGATAAGCATTTAAATTGTCAAACGACATATAATTTCACTGATAATTGTCATCAATGGTGGTAAATGATATTTTTCTTAAAATATTACATTTGTAAATTGTGCTTATTGTCATCAATAAATGGTGATAATCATCAATGGGATCATTGCTGGCATGACAATTGTTAATTATGAACATTGATTTTTTTATTCTAAAATTATTATTTGAAAAAGTGAATCATTTTAGACAAGTACTTAAATTGTCAAATGACATATAATTGCATTGACAATTATTATCAGTAGTGATAAATAATATTTTTTAAAAATATTGCACTTTTAAAACTATTTTTAAAATTTAAAAGTCAAAAACAACCTTTGTTTGAAACTATGTCAAACAAATTTTTATTTGGAAAAATATTTTAATTATAGTAATAACTTACTATTCCATCAAGAGCAGATATTCCATTTAGATGTGTTCATCGGTTTGAAACCGATCTATTTTAAAATAACTAATATAATCCAATTAGTAATTGGTTTTGAATTTTCAAGTTGATTTTATATATACATCAAATTTAATCTAATTAGTAATTTTATTGGATCGGTTTAGTTAATCGGTTTGGTTGGGCTTTCATTTAATTTTTTTGGGCTTTAAACTAAAATAAGACAAATAAATATATTAAACCAAAACAAAATTACTAAAACAAAACAAAACAAAATTATTACAGTAATACAATAATTCACCATTCAAACTCCAACAAAACAAAATAAAATTACTATACTAATACAATAGTTCAGTAATCCAACTTAAATTTAAGCTAATACAACAAAGTCTACACAACTTTATATTTAAGATAATAATTCACCACAAAACAAATAATGAAAAAGTCTGGGGAAAAAAAATTAGAATGCAATGACATAAACTTCAGCAGTACACTTTGCTTTGCTTTTTGAAACATTCAACGGAAATCCCCTTAACATCTTTTAGGATATCTATAACATGAACATAAAACAAGTTAACAAACATATTACTAAATCTAACAATTAAAACAATTCTCATTATGAACAATAAAAATTAGCAATAAAAATATTACAATTACCTATAGCACATTCTTCAACTTGCTCTGCAACTTCATTGAGGTCAATAATTGGTGTGGATCGGATCCAATTTTGAGTGCAAATAAGTGCTTATACTATCCTTAAAGATAATGAACTTCTAAATTGATCAGTGATGCGACCTTCAATGCTAAATGCGGATTCAGATGTCACAATTGATACATGTATAGCTAAAACATCATGGGCAATATGAGATAAAACCTTATATCTAGAGACATTCCTCTTCCACTACTCCAATACATCAAACTTAGGATCATTCACATCCTCACATGACTGTCAAATACCTATCAACTTTTGTTTTGATATCCAAACTATCATTCTCCTTCAAAACCCTTTTGTATTGAGCACGGTAAAATTGGTAAGCATCAAATTCAGATATGTCAACATCAATATTATTAGTTGGTTCTGAAGATTGAATCCCACTTGAATGGCTAAAAGTACTATCATATTCCTCATACATGCAATTCAGAAACCTATCAACCAACTGATTGGTCATTATCTTGTCATTCCCACACAATATACTTACATACTTTTATACAGCTTCCAACATCAAATAAGTTGAGTTCCATCTAGTTGAAACATCAAGTCAAATAAGTTTTTGAGAGAAAATTCTTTCTTTTTCAGCACAAGCTTTAAATATTTGGGTCCTAGCAGGTGATGACCTTACAAATCTCACTGCATTTCGAATCCTATGTATAGATTTATGATAGTCTTTTAATCCATCTGAAATAATAAGATTCAAAATATGTGTTGAACATCTAAGATGCATGTAATCATCATTCAAGATTGCTTCGTCCCAATTTTTCACTTTTCTAGTTACATATGCAACAGCTCCATCAGTAGAACTTGCATTATCAACTGTCACGGTAATAACTCTCTCAATACCCCAATCTAACAAACATTACTCAATAGCTTTACCAATTGTTTCACCTTTATGGTTTGGAATTTAGCAAAAGTTAAAAATTCTATTTTGCAAATTTCAATCACCATCTATAAAATGGCTAATAAGCACCATATAACATATGTTTTGTCCAGAAGTCCATGTATCAATGGTAAGACTAATTTTATACTTGTTCCTAGAAAAATTAGTTTTCAGTTTCTCATTTTCATCTAAAAAGAGTTGCATGCAATCCCTAGTGGTTATGGTTTGAGAGGGGACTACAAATCTAGGTTCCAATTCTATGCAAAATTCCCTAAATCCTTTACCCTCCACATGGATAAAAGGGTAATTCATCTTTAATTATCATTTTTGCAAGTGCAAGCCTACTTCTTTCTAAACTAAAAGAATGGGCAGCAAGGCAGCCTCCTTCTACACCACTTTTAGGTTGGAAAGATAAAGTTTTTTGCCTCTTGTCTAACCTATTTGGATATTTGGCACACTGAGTAGCTAAATGATTCAAAAGATTTGAGGTACCATTTTTTTTACTATCACATGCATAATCCTTTTTACAATAATTGCACATAGCCTTTTCATTTTTATTAGCATCTAAAGTTTTGATAAAATGATCCCAAACCATCGAAAGAGGCCTTGTAAGTTTTCGGAGTATGCTTACAGAGAAGCTTTGGGACTCCGAAAGATCTTTGGCACTTTCAGCAGTAAAAGGAGTTGAGCTGCCAACTGCTTGTTCTTGGGGCTGTGGGCTGTGGTGTATTATTTGGTTGTGTATCAAGTGTAGTGCTTATTTCATTAACACTACTTGAATCCATCTGTAATAGAAAACATGAATAATTAGTAAATAAAAGTGTCAAGTACATAAATAAACAATCAGTCAACACTAATAGCTGATATCTATATAAATAACCATGAATAATTCACTATGTTGAAGGCAAAAAAACAAATATTATGTAATTACAAAATTTTAAACCAAACAAATATAAATAACAAAAGCAAAACAAAATATAATATAATATATAATATGTTCAAATCTTCAACCACAAACCAGTTGATAAATTAGAACTAAGCAAATAAACATAAAAAAAAAAAATTATGACATTATCAAATCAATTGAACTTGGACTTTAAGGCTTCAATCATTATCCATTTCCCTAAAATTTCACCTTTATGATCAAGTGGATTCTATTTAAAAAAGCAAAAAGAACATAAGACAACATAATCTTAGCATATCCATCAAGATAAAAAAATAAACATATCCATCAAACTCAATCCATAATGCAAATCAAATTCATTCCAACAACTAAATCTTAACATATCCATCAGACTCCAAGTAAAACATAGCCATCATAAACACAAAGCATGAGGATTAAATTTTGAAATTATCTAATGTTATCAAAGAAGAATTCCTCTGTTGAGCAGTGTCAAACTATATAATCTCTATCAACAACAAGTTCTGATTCTGAATGAAAGAACCAACAATTTAAAAGCTAGAAACATGAAAGAACCAACAATTTAAGAATAATAATAAAACTCACCAATATATATATAAAAAAAAAGAAAAACAAACAACAACAATTCTGATTTTGAATGTACACATTACTCCAAATTTAATAACGTAAAAACCTGTAAATTAACACCAACAACCCAAAATTTAAAACCCAAAAAAAGAAAAAAAAACAAGTACAATTTACATAACAAAAAGAAAAGAAAATTAAACAATAAACAATAAACAAAACATACCTTCAATTGGGCTTCCCAGATGTTAGACCAGGCAATGTCTAACATCAATCACACCTAACTAACCACTAGAGCTGGTATCAAAGGGAGGACCAAAGCTTCTAGGTGGAGTGTTGTTGGAAGTGGAAGAGCAGAGGTCGTGGCGGTTTCTTAGAGCCGAAAGTCAACCTAATTGGTTGAGGAAAAGGAAACCAAAAAACCACCAGCCACTAGGAAGAGGAAGAGGACAACAATAGCAGCAGAGGCAGTCAACAGTGGCAACGCAAATTTCAAATACACAGGCTTCACAGATAGCCCTAAGTCCAGTAACCTCTAACTTTAACCCTTAAGTGAAAAATGATTCAATGTTGGTAGGTTCACCATAAAATGATGAATTTGCCAATAAAAATAAGCTACGTAATAAAAAAATATTTTAAAAAATTATAAAGTAATCGGTTCGGTTTGGATCAGTTTTATCGATTTTTAAGGTAAAAAACAAAACCAAACCGACTATCGATTTTGAAAAATCAAAATCAAAACTGATCAAATCCAATTACACTAAAATAATCGATCCAAATAGATTGGATTGGATTTGATCGATTAGTTTTATCAATTTGTCGGTTTCTTTTGTAAACCTCCACCATTTACTTATCATAACTAAAAATATTATTATTATTTTTCTTCTCTTTATATTCTAGTTAGTAAATTCATGAATAATACACAAATATTATACATACGTATGAAATTTTGATTTTTTTTTACACTTNTGTTGAATCCAAAGTCCAAAGTCGGATATACTCTTTAAATTTTAAATGGAGGTAGCCAATGGTGGTGTTTATATTCCGGACATGGTTGCAATCTTGGGGTTACAATTGCTTCGCATGGATGCTGAAGCTTTCCAGTAGTTTCCATGATACTGAAATTCCTTTACCTACCTTCAAAAAGGGAAATAGCCGAAACCGATGAATGCTTATGTCAGTCTGGTCAGAACCTGTAGTATTCATGATCCTTCTGATAAGATCAACTAGATACCTAGTGCTTCTCAATTTCATAATCACATAATTCATTTGCAATTTATCATTTCTTTATCATTAGATTAGTAGGTATCATTTCTGATTGGATGAGATTCTTGCTTGCATTCAGATTCATGGTGCATCATGATCTAATGAGTTAATTCTTTGCTTTACAGGAGTTAAACAATATTGATGCTTATAAAGTGACCAAAACTAACCCGAAAGAGCTCGTTGAGTCCTACGAAAAGCGCTTCTTGGTAGCATCTCTTTAGCTGCCACAATATGCATTTGAATTTCAAGAAGTGAATTGTTCGTTCCTTATCTTATATATATGCGCTGAATCCAAACTTCTAAATTTCTTCATCCTTGTTTGCAGAATGATCAGCACTGATGTTGCCAAATATACGGTTTCTGGACACATAATAAATAAGGGGCTCAATTTGCTTAGAATGTTTTCCCCAATCTAATAAATATTTGTTTGTGTACGTCTTATCTTTTTCCTTTTTCATTTTTATTTTTTTTTTTATTTTTTTTTTAATTTTTTTTTTTGGGACGAATGTGTGAATGTGTATCTGCTAGTGTTGTAGTAGAGAACTATTAGCCTTTGTATTTAGCATGTTGCTACCATGCCATGCTTATATATAATTTGTCAGGACCGCATTACCAAAGTCCTGACTGCAGAATTTAATCACGCTGACTAAGTCCCTAAGCAGTCAACTAGCACTAATATTTACTAAATTCCACAACCAAACTCCTAAATGCCAGAAAATTCAATAGGAATTTTGGCAGAGTTTCGTCTGATTTTGGAACATTTTCCAAATACATATAATTGCAAATCCTGCAAGAAAACACATTTCTATACATAATTCAATCTACCAGCACACATTCTCACACATAAACCACATCTCGATAAATAATTTTAACAGTAAAATAAATATATATATAAATATATTTCGCAGCTAGACTCAGTATAAAATCTGAGCTGCCTACATACCCTTATTACTAGGGATAAAGCTACCTGTAGTTCTTAAAATAATTTTGCATTTAACAATGAGAATGCAAATATACCACTCAATTTATTCAGGACATAAGTCCAACACAGGTATAATCATTCATACACAGACTTAGCAATAAACCATCAATCCACCACAATATTTTCTCATATATTTAATTATAAACAATTCGTATACTGCATAATCATCAGAATAATTAAACCTTAATAATATTTCAATCACTTTTAGTTTCAATAAACTTTCCAAACCATTTAAAACAATAATACTTAGATATACATATTATATCAGTGAAAAGCCACAAACGCATATACGAACTAATCATATATACCGGGCGTGTAATAACCATATACGAAGGACATTGCAGTGAAAAGCCATAGACATATATATACGAACACATCATATATATACCGAGCGGGTAAGCTAACCATGAAAACCCCAGTGAAAAGCCACAGATCATTTATGTGAACAAATCATCATATACCGAGCGGGTAATAACCATTTCTGTGAAAACCGTTGTCCTTCCATATATTTAAAAACGTATTTATATATAATATCATAGCTTGGCGGCATAATCCATCGCCCAAGCCAATAATCTGGCGGCATAAACCATCGCCCAAGTTACAACATCCCTACTTGGCGGCATACTCATCGCCCAAGTAGTCACCAATCATAATATCCAATATTACCCTCCCTACTCGGCGGCATACTCATCGCCCAAGTAGTCACCAACCTCGTTAAACCCGGCGGCATACCCCATCGCCCAGGTAGTACATAGTAACATACCACATATATCATTCACAACATTTACTCTATGAATGTAAATCAAATAAAAGAATTAAATGCTCAATTCAATTCTCACATTCACGATAACCATTTATCATAACTCCAAGCTTCATAATTTCATATCAATTCCATTTGCACAATCACCAAATGAAAGAAAAACAACCATATAATGCATTCCATATATTTCATAATGGTTCTCCTTAAATACGGAGTCCAATTACAATCACAATCCAAGTTACCTCTCATCGGCAACCAAACACAAGTTCAAGAACATATCATTTTCACAGAAATCCAAAATCGAATAATCCATACTTACAAGCTCATAAACATGAACACCATATCAAATATTAAACATTTAACTATGAACATAACGACGAGTATGTAATACAATTACACCACAAGAATTAAATTTGCATCTTCATCTATAAGTCTTATAACTTATGTAACTATTATTAATAGATACCATGAAGAGATTATTCAAATACATTGATTGAAGGCTAAGTGACATAAATATAAATTCAAATATGTTCATATACAAAATTATCTAATAAAAATAATTTATTAGCTTTCCTTAAACTTATACATTCACACTAGCAAGCATAAGTGGTGCTCAAATTCATCCCTTCAAAAGAATTACATTCTTTTAAGAGTAAATTTGAAAATATTATTGTTATTATGCTAAGATCCATTAGTAGATCATTAATGTATAGATTTCTAATACATAAATAATTTATTTAATTATCCAAACCTACATCATCAAGCAGGAATGCTCATTCTAAGATGTACACACCTATACAGAAGAATCCAAAAGGCATTTTAATTTCTCAATGATCCCACAACCACGGGTTATAACACCCAAAACTGAAATTGCAACTCATTTCTGAATCATGAACACCAAGACAAAACTCAAAAGCAATTATCTAAAATTAACAATTCCCTCAACCATATATTAACTCACATTACAATTAAGGCAGCAACATCTTATTAACAACAGTAATAAATAAATCACTAAATTCACTCTCACGCTACCAACAAGCTACGGTTTCATCTATCAAAACAAAACTAACATTTAAACTTTGAACTCATCATTTTCAGTCATTAAAATATCACAAAAACCGAACTATAAGTTCATCAGCAACCTCTCAAATACTAAATCCATAGTTCCAATAAACTCAAGTTTTCTCAACCTCATAAACTCAACTTAGAATTATTTCATAATAACTCAAAATTATATAACTTCTAAATATCTAAAATTGATGAGCAAATTATATACCAACACGAAGCCCACAAGGAGAGTGTTTCAACGGTAGTCTTACCTTGACCCGTTGTCGACGAATCTGACCGGAAAGTGGCCGGAAAGTCGCGGCCAAACTCCAAACATTTGTACTTCCCAAACGAGGAGGATTTGAGCTAAAACGAAGCTAGAATCGGGTTCAGAGGGTCCGAAATAGTGGGGAGGAACTACCCCCACGACCTTAAAGTCGCCGGATTTCGGCGCTCAAAGAAAATCGATCTCACCGGTTTTTCTCTGATTTCTGGCAAAATCCAGGCTTTCACGGTGGTTGGCCGACAGGAGGAGGTAGTCGGGCAGGTGGGCTTCCTTGCCCAAGTGGGGGCACAGCCGATCGGAGCGGGCAACTCGCTGATTTCGGCGAAGAATGCTGGTGTGCGGTGGCGGAAGGAGAGAGAGAGAGAGGGAGAGTGCCGTCGGGGAGAGAGAGTCCCCTTTCCAAAATTTCTGAAAATTTTTTAAAACCCAAGTAAGGGCAATTTCGTCATTTCACTCATAATATCAGCCTCTGCAAATTTACCAAAATGCCCCTCACACTATTTGAACCATAACCTCTCGGCCTTAGCTCATAATCAAGCGTGCTACTAGTCTACGAACTCGTATTGGCGACCTCTACGCATTGGTACCAAAGTCAAAACAAAACTAAAACTACAGAAAAAGTCAACTCTGGACCCACTCAGGGTCAAACTTGACCAAATTTGAAAATTTTAGTATTTTTGAAAAACGGGATGTTACATAATTAGTCGTGAATGTGTATCTGCTAGTGTTGTAGTAGAGAACTATTAGCCTTTGTATTTAGCATGTTGCTACCATGCCATGCTTATATATAATTAGTTGCCAAATATACGGTTTCTGGACACATCATAAATAAGGGGCTGAATTTGCTTAGAATGTTTTCCCCAATCTAATAAATATTTGTTTGCGAACGTCTTATCCTTTTTTTTTTTTTTTGGGACGAATGTGTGAATGTGGTGTATATGCTAGTGTTGTAGAGAACTGTTAGCCTTTGTATTTAGCATGTTGCTGTCATGCCATGCTTATATATAATTAATGAAAAGTTAAGGGGTCATTTGGGAATGTACCATATTTGCTTGCATTAGCATTTTATTAACTAACAGGTAAAGAGAGTACCTATGTTCTCAAGAAAATCCTGAATTTTCATCATATGTTGGTATTTGTTTGGTGAATAGCATAAGTTGGTATATTATTAGAGACGTTTATGTTTTCGCTACTCAGTAGAGGACTACAACCTCCCGAGAGTAAATTCATGAGTGGTAATTTTCTATTGAGTTTTCCTATATTATTGCCATTGGTGATGGTCATAAGTAAAATTTGCTTCCAATGACGATAAGTAATTGGTTCCATTTATTTATTATCCTTTTGAATTTTTAAAATTAAAATTTTATATGGAATGGTAAATCTATAATGCTGGCCAAGCATTAGCAGTTCATTGTTTGGGGGGGGGGGGGGGGGGGGGGNGGGGGGGGTGTGATTCTCGCCACAAATACATTTTTATTCTTTGTACAAATTGAATGCCATGTGATACTTTCTGAGAAGAAAAATTATGGTACTCTAGATGCATAACATATAGTAACACGGGTGGCAATATAAAGTCATTTACCAAAAATAAAAATAAAAATTAGAATTAGAGATTTTGCTTTTAGAACTATCAATTAGAATTAGAGTTTGAAAACAACAGAAGTAAACACCACTTATGAAATTTATTGTAGGCTATCTCGTCAATAAAATAATGAAACCTACAAATTTATAAATACTTCGTTTTTTTTCTCCAATAATTGAAACAAAATACGGAGAAAATCTCATGAATCTGTGTTGTGGTCGATTTCTAGTTCTTTTCTGCTCCATTGGGTTGAACTTCACTATAGCTACAAAACAAACAAATCTGATCAATGGAGCGTCGGTAGAGTCACTGGCGTTCCCCCTTCGTTGATTAAGTCAGTAATAACATCCATCAAGAATCTCTCTCACTACAATTAGACACAATGAGAAAAAAATGGTTGAGTTTGTGCACTAGTCTTCAGGGAATAATAAAATACCGAGACGTAAGAGAAAAAGGAAAGAAAGGGACCGAGAGAAATTAGAGATTTGAGATTCAATCCTTGCATCAATGTAATGTATGCATTTGCATGAGGTGCAAAAGGTTTAAAAGGGAGATTCTTAAACTAGTACACACTCCATTCATGGGATTTGGTGAAGAGACCGTGTTCCCTGATGGATCCATCGAGCTCTCCTTTATAGTTAGTACGAGTTCGTAGACTAGTGCCAAATTTAAATCAGTGTTGTAATTTTTAAGTTACGGACGTTTTACTATAGTTTTTAAATTCCAGATCAATTGAGACTTGAGGCTGATTCACCAACTTATCAGATTTTAATTATTTAGTATTTTATTATATGAGACAATATTGTTTAGTGGGCTTGAGTTAATTTGTGAAACTTTTACACATAAAATATCATAATTTTATGCGCATATGAGGAATAAAGCAGGTAAAATACATATGAAAAATTGTGGGGATACCTGACACATACTTGTGACAAATAGAGGCATCTCCATCATCAGAAAAACCCTTAGTGCCTCATTTTCTTCCAAAATTGCACTTTGCAGCCTCCACCACCAAGCAATTTTCAAACATCCATATCTCTCTTATCCAGATTAGTTAGAATGCAAGCTTTGTACTGTTGGAAAGCTTGTGCGGTGAGCTACACGATCATACCAACTTACCAGAAAACCATCCAAAACTGGTAAAAAATAGAGGTAAATTTGGCTTGACAGTATCATAAACAGCCACTACCTCTACGAAGCTCATTCCAATTTCCAGCGGAACCAAGCCTCATCGCCACCACCATTGCCCTTCTGCACCTCAGGTGATCTCCACCCAACAAACCCCAACCACCACCGACCGAAACCTCCATACGTGCCACCACCAGAGCTTGAAAACCACCATGTTTTTTGGTGAGTTTTTCGGCAAGTTTTCACCATGATTGGAACTTCCAACTAGACTTTTAGACCTTGGGCAAGCTATTGGTGGTAACCGTGGACCGTAATTTGCTCACTTTGCATCAATTCGAACTCTACTTAACAAGAAAGCTTGCCGATGTCGATCTGCCTCACCGGCGGTGAGCAGGTGCTCACCGTAGGTCTTAACATATTCCTTGAGTCCTAGGCAAGCTAGCTATGTTGTCAATTTGATCCAATTTGGCCAGATTCAAAATCTCCTAATTTTGGCTTGAACTCAATCTCCTGGCAGTAATTTTTCATCAACAACAGAAGGAATCACCAAATTGAAGGTAATTTTTCACTTCTCTTGTCTTTAACTTCATTTCGGTATCAAAGATTGTTAAATTTTGGACGTGTATCGAAGAAATGTCCAAATTCGACCAGGTGTAGAATATGAAGACCATAATCGGACAGTTTCCAAATGAAATTAATTGAAATTGGACATTCAATTAGATTGCTAGAAACTCCGAGAGACTAACCCAATGTTCAATTTTGAGAAATTTTGGAAAAATTAGGAAACCCAAATTTCTACTGAGGTTCGTTGTTGGAACCGAAATTTAACTATAATCGAATAAAATTGGATGGAATTACGGACTTAATTAAGTTATTAAAGGTTCCAAAAAACTAACCCAATGGTCAATTTCGAGTAATTTTGTAGAAATCAAATATGTCCAAATTTGGTTAATTGGCTGATAGGGGCAATTTTGTAATTGTGGATGTTGAAAGGTAATTTTGGTAATTGAAGTTTACTAGTGTTATTAGGGACTCAAGGGACTACACTGAGCCTTCTTTTGGTTTTTCAGTTATTAAGAGAATTTTCGGTGAATTTATTCTAAGTGTCCGTGCATAGTCATAAGTTGGTTTGGAGATCTAGCATGAGCATGCATCTGACCTGTGAGTGCAACTTTATTTTCTAAATGATTTTTCAGGAAATTGCATAATTATTTATTGATGGCTTGATTTCATACTATTTGCGAATTTAATTCCATATTTAATTATTGATGTTATATATATAGTAAAATATGCTTCTATGATTTATTATCTATGCATGACAAGAGTGATTTTATTATAAGTGGTATATAGGTTTTCGAGATTTGAAATTATAGAAAACATATAAAATTGGATTTAATTTTCAGTTTTCTGAATTGTTTGGTAAATTGATGATTTTAAATAAATTTAGGCATTGTGCAATTTTACAAAGTTTCAGTTTATTTTGCAAATAATTAATTTTTTTGAATAATTTTAGGATTGATACAAAGGACATACCACACATCCCATATGTTGTATATAATAAGATTATGTGCTATATATTGGCCATCCTCTTCTCAACCTGCATGCGAGAGAAAGATGATGAGATCTCGGCTTCAACGCCTTCTGGGACGTTGGAAAGGTTGAAATGAGTATTTATCCTCCCCTTACCCCGAGATGCTATCAGGACGCTGATTGTCACCTAGCATATCAGTATATAATGTGGTACACAATTATTATGGTGATGGTGATAAGGAAGATGATATTGCAATGATACGATAGTACACATATATTATGTTGATGGTTATGATGATGATGATGATGATAAGGATGATGATGTGACAATGATATGATGATATACATATATTATGATGTGGATTATTATAATGGTGATATGATAATGTTGATGTTGATGATGATGTAATGACGTGATGATGTTGTTGATGACAATGTTGTAATGATGGTTTTCATAATTTATGTGATTTTATATGGTTTTATGTGGTTAATGACAAGGATGATGGCTTACAGTTTAAAAGTATTTTCACTGAAATTGATTTATTAAATTCTATTTATAAATTTAAATTTTACCTGCTACGCCATAGCTCTTTGTGACGAAAACATACATTCAGAGACTTTGCCCATTTTTTTGAACTCCTGACTGAAATGCCTTGAGCCTCGACATGAGAAACTTGACCACCTGGTTCTGAAATTGACCTCCGAGCATAAATGCTTTGAGCTAGCTTGGAATCCAAAACCTTGGAGGAAAACACAGAGGCAAAAGCCTTTATCTGAGCGAAAATACTTTGAGCCACCTCTCGAAAAACTCATTTCTCCAGATTCATCAAGCCTTGAACAAATGAATGAGGAAAACGCTACATCAGATCCCAAAGTCAACATAGTGGAAATGGTTAAAGGTTCATTGATGATGGAAGTCGAGATGGCTAGAGAGGAGATTCAAGGAAAAATATTGAGGATAAAAGACGAGGATCATTATGAAGAAAGACAGCGGAAGAAATTTCTCACATCCGACTTGATCTAAATGATTTGACGAAGACGACTTAAATTGGAACAATGCTCCCAATGAAGCTGAATAGGGCATTTGTAGATTTTCCCAGAGACAATTCATATGTTTTCGCCTGGTCCAATAAAGATATGCTAGAAATTGACCCGGAGGTGTTGGTACATAACCTGAACGTGGACCCTACCTACATGCCAGTCAAGCAAGAGAGGAGAACTTGTAATCCCGAGAGGTATGAGACGATCAAGACTGAAGTGGAAAAACTTTTGAAGGCATGACTCATCAAAGATGTGTTGTATCCCAGTTGGCTAGTGAACGATAGAAAGAAAATTGTATAGCTTTTGTGTTGCATTCTTAGGGTACAACCACAGAAGGATGCACCCCGATGACCAAGAGAAGACCGCTTTCATTGCAAATCTTAGATTATACTGCTACAAGGTGATGCTCTTTGGACAAAAGAATGCCAGAGCTACCTATCAAAGATTGGTGAATTAAATGATCACCCAAGAAATCAGGAAAAAAATGGAGGTGTATGTAGACGATATGCTGGTGAAAAGTGTGAGGGTGACTGAGCACTTGGCTCACCTTGGTGAGATGTTCATGAGAAAACACCAAATGATGCTCAATCTGGCCAAGTGCATGTTTAGGGTGTCTTTGGAGAAACTTTCAGAGTTCATGGTAAACTAGCCAGGAATTAAGGTCAACCCCAAAAATAATCATGGAAAGGGATCTTTAGACTTCACACCCCTAAGGATTTCATCCCAAATTTCTCCAATTTCTCTCAGTCTCTTTCTCTCCATTTTCTCTTACGTCTCGGTCTTTTCTTCTTTCCAGGAGACTAAAGCACACAAACAAAACCATTTTTCTCTCTTATTCTTTTGCTCACTGTGTCTAATCCTAGAGAGAGAGTGTGAGAGATTCTTGATAGATGTTATTGCTGACTTAAACCTCAGAAGGGGAATTTTTGTGACCCCACCGGTCCCTCTCTGACCGGATTTCTTTGTTTTGCAGGAATCACAACATATTGGCACTGTCCGTTCAAATCGATTTTCTTTTGCTTATATTTTCTTGTAATTTTTGAATTTTTTTGGCTATTCTCCTTGTCTATCCGCTAATACACCAAGACTTTGCTCCATTGGTTGAATTTTTCTGTTTGAGTGATTGATTTCCAGGAGTTCATGTATAGCTTTCATTTTTTTTTTCCCATTTTTCTTGTTGAGTTTTTCCCCTAATAGAATACAAATTTGGAATACGAATTTGGTCTATGTCTCCCTCTTCCCCATTGCATCCAAGCCTTCCTTTCATATTTTGACCTTGGCCCTGGACAACTCATGCTGAATTGTTGGAGGACAATTATGGCTATCTAGATTTTTGAGAATATCCACGACTTTCAACTAGACCGTTGCATACTTCTGAAGTGGTATCATGTAAAGGAGAATGTCCATGAGAGAGATACGTATATGTTGAATGCCCGCGATCATAAGAATATCTTTTTTGGAACTTATTCTAGGGATAAAACTTGAAAGAAAAATGATTTTTTGTCTCGAGTGACTGGGCGAGGTTGTTAGAGAGAATATGAGACCAGTCATGTTTGATTGGAATTTTGATTTTGGTAAGGTTGTTTAATTTTTTGCGGAGTTTTCTTTCACTTAGCTTGTTCTAACTCCTTAACTTTCTTTCTAGAGATCCTCGTTTACATACTGAGCCAATTTCTTTCACAGTGTAACAAGACTCTACTGTTGAAGAATTATTGACAGTTGCTCATTGCAATTTATCAGAGATATTAATGAAAGAGAACTTCGTAACTGCAGGTACTCATCCAGCTGGTGAGTTTTTTCTTTTTACTTAGTTTTTTCGCTTTGATCTCACTTTGGTACTAACATTGGTCTTCCTTTTGTTGTACATATGTTTTCTAAAAATAAAGTTAATGTCCCAACCTTGGACGAGCTTCAAAAGATGCTTTTGAAGAGAAAAGTAAAGAAGGGTCAAGCTTACAATTCCAAAAAATCTCTTCTGAGTCAGGCTCCCACGACAGAGGTTGTGGAAGTGGAAGGTTTGAGCCTGAGCCTTCTACTTGTGATATTGTCGTTAGTGGCCAAAAAAGGCTGAGCCCTGCCATAGATAATCGTTCTCCAAAGAAGAGAAAAACATGATCGATGCAAACAATCCTGTTTCTTCGAGTACTAAACGTACGAAGGGTGTAAAAGGAAAAAATCACTGTTACTTTTCCCAAATGGATTAGCATCCAAAACAACGTTGATGCTGCTTTGAAGGTTGCTAGGGATTCAATCCTTCTGCTAGATGAGAAGAAGATCATGACCACCCCTGCATATGTTTTGTGTCGCCATTCGGCTTATCGAAGTATGGAGGTAATTCTTCATACTTTGTACTCTTTCCTTGATTTTTTTTGTCTCGTTGTGATTTTTATGTACGTAAAAAATATATATATTTTTTAATCAGTTGGCACATAACACTTTGGTCACTTTCGGGAAGATAAAATTATTTGAGCAGCAGGTTTTGCATTAGAGGAGAGAGTTGTCTCATTCTAAAAAGGCTTATTCACATGTTTATCAAAAGAATAGAACTCTCAGCTTAGCTATCCATGACATGAGAGAATCCCTTGTAGAGGCAGGGAAAATGAAAGCTACTTTTAAAGCTGATTACAATCAATTGATGATAGGCACAAAAAGATACTTTTTATGTCGCATTTTATGTTGATTTTAGCTATTTTTGAGTTAATTGTTACTAAAAATATTGATTTTCTGTATTTTTCTCTTTTTAAATAAAGAAGAACAAAAGCTGGAAATTGTTATATTTTCTGGGCAACCTATACTGAATAAGTCATATCTAGAGCTCCACATGAATTTTTTATATGATTTTAGTTGCAAATGATTTCTAACTCATCAATGATCAATTCTGTAAAATTCAATTGCAAGTGGATCTGCCAATCAGTACCAGTTTGATTTTGAAATTGGATATTTTTAGCAGTTGAATTAGACTTGCACTTCTTTGGTAATATTGATATTTGAGTGCTTATCAAGTGTCCAATTTATGCAATCAAGATATTCTTGGAAAGCTAAGACATAGACCTAACATTTAAAACTAGAATCTGTGAATTCAGAGTTCATTTGGTCATCCAAAATGTGCTTTGAATTTGCCTAACATATATTGAAGATTTAAAAGAAAAGTGTCTTTGCCAACTAGGACGCCACATAAGCATGGATGATTGGAATTGCAACATCATCACTTTCCAGTGAGAGGCAATTCTATAGCGTCCAAGGCTTTATTCAATACAAGTCTTAAGAGTCTAGAGAGAGAAGAATTCGGCTACATCAAAGAGAAAGGAAGGAGAAATGTATGGCCAACCTTTGGAATAATTCAACCTTGCTTTATAGGCATATTTTGAAGAGCCACTGGAGGAAGATCAAGAGGAGAATTTGGCAGCCACAAGCTTCTAGATTTGATTTCTCTCCTCTTCTTTTTTCTTTTTTACTCATAACATATTTTATTTTGAATTATTGATGGCTATTACTTTGAGCATGAGTAACAAAACTTTTATAAGGATTATGATATAGTCTTATTATGAATATTTATTTTTTAATGTATGATTAGTTTTAATTCATATTGATAGTTAATATTTCATTGTTGATCTTAATGCTTTCATGAAAATGTGAATGATTTTATTAGCTTAAGGATATGGAATATAGTATTGTTTGCAATGAAATACATGGTAGGTAGGGATATCATCTTGTTTAGCGATACCTTAACAAGAACTTATTGGATTTACATGTCATAGGGCTTAAATTTGGTATTTTAGATTGCAAATTATTAAACTATATTGTGCTTGCTAGATCAAGATGCATTGAGGGATCAACTCTTGGTCAATTTAGATTAAGAGGGGTTAACAAATGAATTTTTCATGCATAGAAACTAAATAGGATTTATATTGGTGAAGTCATAATCCTCGTTCCATCATTAATTTGAAATCCTTGCTTTCGTTGGTACTTTTTTTCAATTTAGATTTTGCTTTTTAATTTTTTTTTTCTCAAAACCAACCAATCAATGAATCTTTTATTTTTCTCAATTTAATTACCAATAAAATTTACTTTCAATATTAGAGACATTATTTCTCCTGGGATCGATATTTGGTTTTCACTAATAAAACCACTTTATTATTTGTTGATTTTTGTACTTACGAGTAATATAATTTACACCACAACTAGTTTTTGGATTCGCTGCAGGGGAATAATTATTTCTATTATTGATTTAATTTTATTGTTGATTAAATTTATACTTTTAGTTTAATTTTTGTTTTTGTTTTGTGTAGATTTGGTTTTTACCATTGAAGAACAACAATTGGAAAGCTTTTTTGGATCCAAAACAATTTCATTTGAGTTTGAAGAATGAAGAAATCGAAGTAGCTAAGTAGATTTAATTTTTAGTCGAATTAATTTTTGTTTAGGGTTTTTTAATTGTTTGTCGTATAGAAAAAATTGTTGTTTTATTAGTAGTTTTCTATTTTTAGGGTTTTTAATTGATGCACTTTTTGTTTTTGTTCTGTTATTAGTTTATTTAATTTTTGCTTCTAAAAAAAAAAAAAAAACTGAAAATTTGAAAATTGAATAAAAATTTACTGCATTTTTGTTTTATGTTTGTTTCGATTTTAGGCTTGCTTTAGCTTGATTTTACTGCGGTTTTTAGTGTTATTAGGTTTGTGTTTTCTTTGAGTCTTACTTAGTTTGCATTTAGTTTTTTGTCTTTTGAACTTTCTTAGTTTGCCTAAAAATGCTTTTTAGTTTTAATTTTAGTTGCTGGATTTTTATGTTTTATTTGCTTAAATTTTTATTTTGCATTTGTTTTTCTTGTTTTTTAGCTTTGTTAATTTGGTTTATGAGTTTGCCAATTCATAGTGAACTTTCTGGGAGAGATTTGAGGAGATTAAGGAGAAACAAAGTTAGAGAGACTTTGGTTTGAAATTTTGAAAAAGATGATACAATGGAAAACCAAAATAACCCTGTAATTCCTAAAGTTCCTAATAATCAAGATTATAGGACCATTGGAGATTATGCTGCACCTAGGGAGTCACTATATGAGGCTTGGGAGAGATTAAAAAAGTTACTTAGAAAGTGTCTACACCATGGGATGCCCATATGGAGTCTAGTTCAAACTTTCTATAATGGAAATAATTATGTAATAAGAAATAATGTGGATGTAGTTGTAGGTGGTGCTTTGCTAAATAAGTCTCATGAGGATGCATACGACCTACTGGACGAGATGACTATCAATATTTTGCAATGGGCGAGTGAGAGGAATCAAAATCCTAAGAAGACCATGGCTGTCGATGAAGAGGATGTATAGTAAAATTGTGCTCAAGTTGCAAATTCTCACAAAGCAACTTGAGACCACCTTGGGTTCCAACAATTTAAATAATATTTCAAATGTTTCTAATTTCAATTGTTGTTAATATTGTGGGGAAAATCATGAGAGTGTAAACTGTCAAGTAGGAAATCCTTTTTCCCAATTTAGAGAATCTAACGATGTTAATTTTATAGGGAATTTCTGACAAGGCAACAACAACAACAACCCCTTCTCCAACACTTACAATCCAAGATGGAGGAACCATCTAAATTTTTCTTGGAGAGACAGTTCAAATGACCATAGAGGATAATAAAGAGAAATCTATCAAACCATTCCACAACAATATCAACAATTATAATCCTCAAATTTTTGAAAACCTCCTCAATCTTAATCTCAATTTCAATCTCTAAATTCTTTATTGAAAATGATTAAAAATTTTAATGCCTTCTTGCAGAAAACTAAGGTAGAAATTAAAGGTTTAGAGACTCAATTGGAGAAACTAGCTCAAGCTCAAATTCCTAATCCACAAGAAAAACAAACTGATTTAGAGAGATTAGTAAGTCAACTAGTTGGATTTCAACTAAAAACAAAGAAAGAGTTCTTAAGCTTCATGGCACAAAGTGAGACCTTCATGATAGTTGATACCATTAAAGGACTTGAAACTCAAGTATGCTAATTAGGAAGCATTTTTCAAAGAACACAAGAACTCACCCGAGCCATAATGGAAATACTCTTACAAAGCAAGTTCTGATGGTGCATGTGGACATAAAATGAAAGATTGAATGTGAAGAAAGAAATGAAGTCAAGAGCATGATAAAAGAGTCGTAAGCCATGAAGCTAAAAAGGCAGCCTATAGTGAAGAAGTTAACCAAACTATGAGCCATGAAGTTGACAAAACTAAGAGCCATGAGGTTGAGAAAGAGGTAAGTGAAATAAAGGAGGAAATAATGGTTCAATCCAAAGATGAAGAAACTACTAAACCGGGTAAGCATATTCCTCCTCATTTGAGAAATATGATAACGTCAAAATTAGATGATCAAGAAAATTTTGATACTTAAACAATAGAATAGCGATTTAAGATGTTAATGAAGGACAAATGGAGTTTTTCTATTTCTTGAGCTAATAATGGAGTTAAATTTAATGATGCTCTTTGTGATTTAGGTGCTGCAATTAATATCATTTCTTTGTCTTATTTTAGGGAGTTAGGAATTTTAGATGCCAAAAAGACTAATGTGCAGCTCAAATTTGATGACCATTCTACTCAAGTCAAGTGCTTTTGGAAAGCAACCCAAGTTTCTAATTTCTTTCTTTTAGTTTTTTTTTATTTCTTTTGTTTTGTGTTCTAAGGTGTCAAAGAGGAAAAATCAAAGGAAGAAGTCATTTAGGAGTAATCGGCCAAAAGAAGCTTTTCGAGCTAAAAAATTGCCATTTGATTGCAATGCATCAACTGGAGGATCTTCCTTTACCTTTACTCTTTATTTTTCTTATGTTTTTTTTTCTTTAACATTGAGAACTATGTTCATCTCAATTTTTGGAGGTGGTTCTTTATGTTATGAAGTTTTCTTCTTTAGTTTTAGTTTTTATTTTTTAGGAGTAGTTTAAAATTTTTGAGTTTTACGTTTTGAAGTTTATGGCTGGATTTTTATGTGTAGGTGTTTTCTTAAGTATTTTGATGGGCTAATAATAAAAATATAATAAATTGATTCTTAAGTAGTGGAATTGTTTTTGTATATGCTTTAATGCCTAAGGTTAAATTTCACATGTTGTTACTTTCGAAACCATTTTTGAACACTTTGTCAAATATGCATGATTTAGATTGTATTTTGGAGAAGATTCGCATTAAATTAGTGTGAGTATTTATTTTTAAACTTTAGAACTTGCTTAATTATTGTTTGAGGCGAAATCCTAGAGAGATGCATTACTTAGAATATGATTTAGACCATTTTTATTTTGAGATTAAGCATTTCTAGCCTATTCCTTAGTATCTTGTTTGAGCCATTTTAGAATGCATAAAAGATTGCATGTTAAGCCTTTTGTTCACTTAAACCATATTGACGTACCATTTTATGAGCCTAATTATATTTTTCTTACCCTATACAAATTATTAAAGAGTGCTAATTTTGAGTTAATATGAATATATGCTTAATAATTTGTATTTGGTGAAGTAAAGTTGAAAATAATTTGGGGATGGCGATGATGGTGTTATACGGCCTAATATGTATCTTTGATGTGGAAAAGGAGTTTGAATAAGGCAAGAAAAGAACAATTTAATGGTTAGAAGAAAAAAAAAAAGGAGTGTGAAAAAAAAAATGTTTTATGAAGTTTGGAATGAAGGGAAGAAGAAAACCTTTCAACGTTCACTTTACAAGCTAATAAAGTCCTAATGATTCAAGATAATGCATTGATCTATATTTGTAGAGAGGAATTAATCATGTCATGCATATGGTTGTTCATATTTTTATTTAGAATCTCTATTTGATGTGGATTTATTTAATTGCATGACATTGAATGTATTATTTCACTTCACATATACACTTTGAAAGTGATGATTATGTTGAGTAGAAGATAGGGTATTGAGTTGCATAAGTACTTGGAAATGAATTTTGAATGGTTATGCAACCTTTGAGGCACCTCATCAAGGTACCTATGTGTGTTTGTAGGAAATATTTTTGTAGTTCTTTCTTTCTTTGCTAGGGACCATCAAAATTTAATTTAGGGGTACTTGATAAGCATAAAAAGTTACTTTTTTATGCCATATTTTATGTTGAATTTTCTCTAGTTTTGAGTATTGAAAAATATTGATTTCTTGCAAGGAGTCCAAAGTAATCGAGTGGTCTTAGAAAGTAGCTTATATAAAGAAAATTGCTAGGAAATCAAGTGGGGATTTAAAACACAAGTAGATTCATGTCAAATGGAAGAAAACGAGAGTTATTTACGAAAAAATGGAGTTATTAAAGTGGGTACGTGTATTAAATTTCGAGAAAGGAAAAATTGATAAAATGGGTATGTGGATGATGAGGTGGTGGCCACGAATACTTAAATAAAAAGTGGTAGGCATGGATAGTTAATTAGGTGATGAGGTGGGCATTCGTACAAAAATCTATATTTGAGGACCTTAGAGTCCAAACAAAGCTAGTCCAAATACTTGCAATGCTACTTTAGTAAAATCAAATCAAACCTTGAGTCCCAGTAACATGAGTCATCATCACTATTGGTAAGCTTAACCGCCTAAAGTGCATAAGATCTCCATTTCATAGAATTTCCATCCATGATCAATTGCTACCTCCAAAGCCCATACAAGGGCTTTAATTTCAGTAACCAAAGAATAACACAAACCTCCACACCAAATAGCCAAAAATAGAACCTTCTCCTCACAGTTTCGCACAATCAAAGACCAACACACCTTTCTTGCTTAACTGTTGCATCAACATTAATAGCAATATACCCACCAGAGGGATGAGACCATCCCTTCGAAATCGCCATTGCCTCAGGACCTTCTAAATCCTTATCCAGAATAGATGAGAATTTCTCCACCAAAACCTCAAATCTCTCCATCGCAGCAATAATGGATCCTTCACCTTCAAAAACCTTTGCATTTTAAAAAATCCATATAGAATAAAACTATCAAGCCATCAGTAGTGCCTTCCCCTATCTTCAAAGATATTAGTGCAGTTGATAATGTAACAAGATCTCCTTTTCAAAAAAGCATTGGCCACAAAATGACTCTTCCCTACCAAAGTTGCGAGCTGGAATCCCATTTGTAGCAACACCTCCACGAAAACATCTTTAGCCCTTCATGCATATCCAACTTCCAAATCAAACTCCATACAAGATCCACAACCTAGGCTCCTTCAGGCCTCACAATAATATCAAAATAGCTTCGAACAGTAAACTGACAATCTGGCCTTGCCAACCAAATCAAGCTATATTGACAGTCAAGTCTTGATCTCTCTAGGCTGACCATGGTCCTAACTTCCTCTGGGCTAAACAACAAATTTGGCTAGTCCAACCTCCAGTTTAATATCTCTGGATCCAAAAGGTTCAGCGACTTTCATATCCCCATGAATGCCATCAAATTGACCAAGCACAGGGGCCTTTCCTTCAAACCAAGAAACCAGGGGTCCTTCTAAATATCTACATCTCGTCCATTATCAAGTTTCTAACAAAAGCCTCTACGAATAATTTCTATGTGCTCCTAATGCTTCTCCAAACTAAAGAGTCTTCACTTTTAGCTTTGTAGCCAAAAAGCGATTTCCCCATTAGATATTTTCCATTCAAAATTTTAATTCAAAGCCTATCTTTTCTCATTTCAATCATCCACCCAAGCTTGGCATTCAAAGCCAAGTTTATATCTTGAAATTGTTAGAAACAATACGAATAGTACATGGTAATAGATTCAATCAATATAAGTTTAACTTCCTTAAACAAACTCCAAATCAATCCCAAGATCAACATATAGATTAAACAAACTATATTACATACCTCCATATCCCAGTGATTTGAAAGCCATCGATGCAAATGGGTAGAAGCTCTATAAACTCAACATCTCCACCCGTTCTTCTTTCTCATGGTAAACCCTAGTTGACACAATTAGATAGTAACATCTATTGTAACCTTAGCACCCGTATCCTATTATCTTATAATACAGTAGTCATGTGCTAGTCAAATGACTCATCCTCATTGCTTTATGCACAACAACAACAATAATAATAATAATAATAACTAAGAGTGAGCTAGCTGGGCTTTTCAAGAGATACCAGATCTTTCCATCTAATGGGCATACTGAAAAACTACGGAGAGAATGTGCTCAAAGGCTTCACTGAAAAAGTCAGTAACCAAAACTCAATCCCATTATTGGTACAAATAAACCCTTGTAAAGTAAGTCATGATTATAGACATTCCACACATTTAAAATTCTAATATTCTCCTACTTAGGCTGCATAATTATCATATACACTCACTTACTACATTATTTTGCAAAATGAAATACTATTTCATCTAAGCACATTGCATGCCAATAAGGCACAACAATATATCTAACTAAATAGAGACTCTTAGTTAATCTCCAAAAATTACATACCATTTCAACTAATAAGTTGCGTAATTATCCATCACTCAACACTATTTTATCCAAGCACATTTTGTACCAATAGGATACAAAAATATACTCAAACTAAGTAGTAGGAATTTGCCATGGTACATGTGTATCAATATACACTTAAAAAAACAAAAAGTATCAAACAAGTCTACTAGCACAAAGAGCAACAATATGTGTAATAAACATCTCATATATAATAAATTTATCCACATACATACATGTATAGCTTACAAGAAAATAATCAATATATAATCACACAACATGGACATTATTGCATATTATAAACTCCCATTGAACCACAGCAGTGCTCCAAAATCCCATGTGGGATATATGTTCCAAAAGAGTCTATAAGCTAGCATTTGGTAGTGGGTTTTGCCACCAAGTTGTACCAAGCGTGTGCACAACAAAATGAGGCACTGTTACATAATTATATAAAATATTTGGGATACACGTTTCAAAAGAGTTTATAAGCTAACCGTTGGTAGTAGGTTTTGCCACCATGTTGTAACAGGTGTGTACACAGCATAATGAAGCACTATTATAAAGACTAAAAGTTTTAAACAAGTCTACTAGCAAAAAGAGTAACAATTTGTGTAATAAACATCTCATATATAAAATATTGATCAACATACATACATGTGTTACTCACAAAGCAATAGCCAGTAATATAATCACACAACATGGATGTTCTACTAGTTAAACTAGGAAAACCCTAGATCTTATTCCAATCTAATACGAGATAATATATTATCACAATCAAATCTCTTATAATTCCTTCATATGGCTGGCCCTCTAGGGTTGTTTAGGTCATTGGTGCCTCTCATTCACACTAAGATAAGGAAACATTCAAAATCTCTTCAGGAATCCAATTTCTCTCTAATTCTAATTTCTTCTGTAATTATTATTCCAATTAATATAATTATAATAATCTAACCTCCCATGTGGCATATGATGTGGCAATAAATGTAGACCTAACTGGAGAGTGATGATGTGGCAGTCCATGCATAGGTGTCATCCTAGTAAGCAAAGATATTTTCCTTTTATATTTTCAATGTCCATCAGAATATTCCAAGTACACTTTGGATGACCAAATAAACTCTAAATTCACTTATTCCAGTTTCAAAAGTTAGGTCTATGTCTTATATTTTCATAAATATCTTGATCGCATAAAATGGACATCGAGAAGGCACTCAAATTCCAATTTCTCCAAGGGATTATAAGTCTGCCGCAACTGCTAAAAATGTTGATCTTCTAAATCCAATTGGTACTGATTGGCTGATCCAATTGCAATGAAACTTTACAGTATTGAAACTTAATGAATCATGAATCATTTGCAACTAGAATCGCACAAAATTCACGTGTAGCTCCAGATATGATTTTCTCAGTAAAGATTGCGCAGAAATACAGTAAATTCCAGCATTTGCTCCTCTTTCTCTACAAATAGAAAAATACAATAATTCAGTAGTTTTCATTAACAATTAACTCTAAAATAACTAAAATCTAAAATAAAATATGGCATAAAAATATTAATTGATGCGGGCATCATAGAGCAATATTCTAGCATTGGAGCAAAAGAGGATGACATCATTTTACCTAATAGACTAGTGATGCGTTCTCGAGCTAAAAATATCAAAGCGGGAATGCTCGAACTTGTGAAAAAATTATGGATAAAGATCGATTCAAGGTTTCTAAATGATTTGAACACTTATCCAATGCCTAATGATGATTTAAGCATGATGTCCAAGTGAGGGATGGAGGTGGTAATGATGCTCGAGAGTTGCATAGACGAAACTGCGTCATTTTAAAAATAAGCATCTTATAATGGCAGTTTCATAATTTTAGCTATTTTCGGATTATAATGGCAATTTCATAATTTAGCTATTTTCGGATTATAATGGCAGTTTTGGAATATTTCTTATTTTCGTATTTTATTTATTTAGGGTTAGTTTTCTGCCTTAGGATTACTTTCTTAAAATTTAATGGTCTAGATTGTTTCTTGATCTAACCCTAATCCTTATATAAAACGGGATCAATTCATTTGTAATGGACAAATATTACAGATTTGATATTTTAATCAATTGAAAGAATTAATTTTCTTATTACTCCCAGGAGTATTCTTGCAATGTGAGGAATCAAGTTATTCTTCTTGTTGCATTAGGAGTTGAATTCTCTTATCAAAGTAGAAATACTTTGTGGTGATTGTTCTTCTCTTTCCCTAGCCTTCTAATCCGTGTTTTTAGATACAAGTTAACTAAGAGTTTGGTAGGGCGGGTTCTTGTTTCCAATTATTGTTCAATATTTCTTGTGTGTTTTGGGGTTTCGGATTCTTTAACCTTGGGGTTCCGCATCATTAACTTTTTATGCCTATCAATGAACATCTTCTTCAATACTAAAAATTTGATTATATCCCAAATGACAGTCGATGAATGAAAGAATCTCATGTTTGGACACACTATCTACAAGTAAATTGACCACATGAATTGGATATTTATCCTCATATTCACATCCCTGATACTTGCATTGTTTTGTTTTTTTGTTTTTTTATCATATGAACAACATTGGATATCCATTCTACCTATCTAGCAATTTTAACAAATCTGACCTTCATCATCTTATCAATTTCTTCTTTCACTTTCAGAGTAACTTCAATCAACATTTTTCTTGGCGGTTGCTTATACTCCCTAAGCCATTTTTTATAGGTATGCGATGCTCCTCAAGTTATCTATCAAGACCTGATATTTCATGACAACTCCAAGCAAAATAAATCCTTTAATTCTTTGAGTAAATAAATTATTTAAGCCTAAAAGTCTAAATCCAATAAATCTCTCACAAAGTTGGTCGATGATCTTCATATGTTCTTAAGTTGACTTTGACTAGTGGATCCTGAACCTTGTCCTTAATGTCATCCAGCATAGATGACGCAAAACAAAAATATTTAAATTCATTTTATTTCTTATCTTCATAATCATCTTCCATGATACATTTAGCCTACCCTATGGTTGAATCTTCTTCCTCCTTTCTCTCGGCCAAATAAGCCACTAACTTTCGAATGGTTGCTTGAATAAATTTTATCTTTTCTTTTTCCTTGGACTCACTAATCATGGATATAAGTTATCTTCAATTTGCACATTTCAATGGCCATAGGTCGGGCCATGTCCCCATTAACTTTTTCCACTATGATCTTTAATATTTGCAAATTCTTCAAGGCCGTAATTCTCATAGGTTGGCCAAACTTATTGTTCCCACAAAAATGAATTAGAACAATACTATATTCATAATATCAGGCCTTAATTAAACTGGCAGTTATTAAGAAAGACCTATTATCTGCTTATACCACCTCAACATTTTCACCATTCAAAAACCACAAGGCTTGAAGTAAGGATGAAAAGACACATTGGCTTGCATGTATCCAATCTTGTACCAACAAAGCATTGTTTTGGGACTTAGAAACAACCACAAAAAATGAAGTCATAACAGACTTGCCCCCAATAGTGAGTTCAATAGGAAAAACCCCTTTCGACTTGGCCATTCACCCAACAAAGTTACTCATTGTCACTTCCATAGGAATAAGGTCTTGATCAACCTTGTTCAATTTAGTAAGCATAAAAGCCAAAAAGATAGTCACTGTAACTACATTATCAATTGAAACTTTATTCAACAGCTTTTCATCAGAGTGGGCATAAATATAAAGTGGCTTGAGATGTTGAACCATCTTTTCAGCTTGTTTCTTGAATATAATATTCTTGGATCATCCTTTAACCACCTTCACTTTGATGGTTCCTTTTACACTATGAATTCACGATTGTCACTCCCAACCTCAATGACATCCCCTTCCATCACATTCGATTGGTTAGGATAAAATTCAAAAAACTGCAGAATCACCAACATCATTTTGCACTCCACTCGATCTAAAGATCCAAACATAACTGTCAGTTCCTTTTCAGTTGAAGTCAAAACCAAATTATCTTCATCTGTTTGGTCTTTACCAACATCTTCATTGCCTTTAATAACTCTCCTATTTGGTTCATTTATCTTGGGAACTTTTCTTTTAGGTCGCCATTCTATCTTCTTCCTATTAGAAGATTCATCTATCTTTAAATTCTCTAGTCTCTTTTTAATATCAACTTGTTAAGATTTTGGCTCATCAAGGACTTCATATCTTTGGTCTTGTTGGGTTGGACCAAAGCTAAGATTTCCTTACCCTTTTTCCTCTAGCTTTCTTCTTCCTTTTCTAAACTCTTGGTTTTACCAACATGTATTTGCAACCTCCTCTCATGTGTCTTACTAAGAGATTGATAAGTCTACTTTTTGACCTGGTACCATTGGCCTTCTTTAGTCACTGGTGGCCAAAAAATTCTTCGTTTCTCATGGTGCAAGAAAATACCATTCTTCGTCGATCTTTCAGGACAGTCACTTGGATATTAGCTTCAACCCTTCTCTTTTGGTGCCACTTCTTGTCCAAGCCTTTGAAATAATGATTTTGGACTATGCAGCCCATAAATTTTAGGCAAATACTTCAAATTAGGTAAGTCTTTTTTCTCCATTTTCTTGTGATGAATCTTTCCCTCAGCATTAATCTCATGCTTGCACCTTGCACACAAATTTTTAGATTGTGCTTCTACTTTCTCACATGAATTATTTTTAATATCTTTCTGCCTATACTCCTACTTATAATCTTTTTCTTTCTGATGTTTAGCCTAAGTTCATCTTGATCTGAAGTTGAGCCAACTTTGAAATATATATTGTTGTCATATTGACCCCAACTGCTGAGAATGGATCATTATCCACACCCATTACTTCCTTGCCTTTGTCAGGAAATTTTAGTGCCCCATTCTCAATTAATCCTTGAATGGCATCTCAGAACAACATTCAATTAGAAGTTGTATAGGTCCATCAATTATGTCATTTACAATACAACTTATTCTTAATTTATTCAACATGTGGAATAACATGTCTCTCAGGTAGCTGAATCACTTTGTCGGTCAACAAAAGATCAAAAATTTGGCCAGCCTTAGAAATATCAAAATAATAATTTCTCTCAATCTTGAACCTATACTTCATTGAGTCAAAAGTCAATTGAGGAAACTTTGGAGTTCACATTGGCCTCACCAAAGCTTTTGCAAGTCTACCACCTAGTAGCCATAACTTATGCCGCATTCTCTTCCACCTTTTCCTCCACACACACATGATCTTCTTTATCGAACAAGTGAATTTGAATGTTTGGAATCCTTGTAATAAGAACCTTTTGAAAAATTCTTCTTTTCAAACTATTCCCTGAGAATTTCTTCATACCTAGTTGCTTGAGATACTAACTCAAAGAGATCCCTAAAATTCATGCCTTTGAATTTCTTCTAAAGCTTGTAATTTAGACCACAATGAGCTATCCTTACAATCTCGTATTGAGGGATACTAAGATAATACCTATTACTTACTGTCTTGAATCGAGCAATAAAATTTTAACCAACTCACATTTTCTTTGATAAAAATGAGAAAGACAAGCAATAGAAACTTCTTGCTCAATCCCATAAAATTGTTCATGGAATTTTCATTTTATCTCTTGCCAACTTTGAATGGATTTTGGTTGAAGGTTAATGTACCAAGGAAAAAGGCCAAACCGATCAGAGAATCAGATAACAACTTAAGCTAGAACACATCGTTGGTCCTAAGCTCTACACATTGAGCCGTAAATTAGCCTATTCCTTACTGTCTTGAATCGAGCAATAAAAATTTTGACCGACTCACCCTCCCTTTAATACAAACATGAAAAATCAGTCATAAAAACTTTCAATCCTTAAAATTGATCATGGAACTTTTATTCTATCTCTTACCAATTTTGAATGGATCCTAGTTGAAGGTTGATGTACGAGGAAAATGCTAAACCAAGTAGAGAATTAAATAACAATTTAAGCTTCAATACATTGTTGGTCATAAGCTCTCCATATTGATTCATTAATTAAGGGAATATCAATTGTCAGGATATTATGCAGCGACTAATTAAGTTCTAAAAAGTCTCGATGATGTAGTCCTTCATCACATACCAAGGGAGTTAAATAATGAGGTCAATGAGATATCAAAATAACTTCAGTTCTGCACACAACTCAGGCTAAATCTAAAAACTCTAAACTTCAACGGATTTTCAAAAATTATATGCCTACAAACTTTAAATTACATACATGTATTGCAGAAATAAAAATAAACACAATCATACATAAATTAACTCTCCTCCCCCTAAATTCATATCCATATAAAACTAAAAACTTAAACCAATTCTTCCCTTTTTTGTCAAAAAATGAAAAAAGAAAACCACACACAAACAAAAGGAAGTGCATAAAGAAAAGAATGTATAAATTGAACAATAAGTCCATAACAATGTCAAATATATCAAGGACAATGGCATGAACAAAAGAAAGTGTAAAAATGCAAAATGGAATACAAAAACAAAACTCAACCCAAAATAAATCCATGAGCACCCACCAATGCATGAAAACATATACAAAACCTAGACTCAACCCAAATTAAAAGGAACAAGAAACTCATAGAGTGAAATAATGAATTGATTTCTAAAAACATGTACAATATGCTAAAAACATTGTGACAGCAAAAACAAGTCTTTATAGAGAGGAACCCAAGGATTCAACAATTTTCACTTAACATAGAGAATCAAGGTGTCAAAAAGATCCTAGAGTCCAAGCTTTTCGAGAATGGATCTTTTAAAGAAACAATATGAAGTTAAAACTCAACTAGCCAAAACCAAAGGAAAATAAAAAGAATATGCATTAAATTTAAAACAAATGCAATGAAACATAACCACATACCCAATGACTTAGTTTTAACCAAAGATAGAGAACAAATGATTTGGAAGAAGCACATTATCAAGAAAATATCTAACCTTGACAAAAGAAATTAGAAAAACGAGCTATTTTATCTCACATAGAATCTCCCTATCTCATATTTCTTTTGTTTTTGTTTTTCCAATATATAGATATATGTGTGTGTGTCTATATATATATATATATATATATATATTATGTGTATTTATTTTTATATATATTTATTTCCTTTTTTTTCCTTCTTTGAACTTTTTTTTTTTCACACCTCAAAATACATTTTAACATAAGAAATGCAATGATTAAACTCACATTGGAGAAGCCTTATTTAAGGAGAGCTATCTTATTGACCATAGCTTCAAGACCCTAATAATCAAAAGATTAGACACTTTGAAATTGTTTCAACCAAATCACCACTTACAATGAAAACTTCAACCACTTAGAGAATATGTAATGACATGTACAAATGCATGCAAGTACCAAAAAAATATTCTAAATATTTTCAAAAGGTTTCATTAAGAAAGAAAATTAAGTCTGCATAGAAAGTCTAAGAGATCTACTGACGTCTTTAGCCACTATGGTAGTGGATGACCTAACTTTCTAGCTTTACACTCAATGGACTTTTGACAACTCCACTGACGCAATGGTCCTCACTAATATCATCTCCACAATCTTCTTGGCAAGGGAAAATCACCTCCAAGTGTTTTTTGCAACAAATCTCAAAGAGATTCAGCTAGTGAATGGTAGGAAAAATATTTTCGAAAGAAACTGAAAGAGATCAAACATATGGGTTCTCTAACTAAGTAGAAACAAGAAGAACTAGGAAACCGATGAAACGTAACCAAATAAAACACATAAAAACTTGGAAGAATCAATCTATGATGAAAATATTAACAAAATATGTTTAGCATTGATTTAAAGCTCATATACTCACAAAAACATGAAGAAACTCAAGCGGGCATCTATGTAGGTTCTTCTCCCTTTCTCCCCTTTTTTGCTTAGAGAAAATAGGGTTTTAAAGTTATCAAACATACATTGTTCAAACAATACCGAATATTGTTCGAAAATGCCTAAACATTGTTCCAACAATGCCTAATCTTTATTCAAACAGTGATTTCCATTGTTCAAACAATGAGTTGATCATTGTTCAAAAATTTAGTTTTGACCACCAAAAAATTTATAAAAATTATTTTAAACCCAAGTAAAAAAATATCCGAAAAATAAATCCATGTAAAATTATAAAAAACATTAAAACCAATATTGAATTTTATCATAAAACTATAGTGTAAATTAGTATATGTATGACCATCTAATAATCATGCAAAGTTGATTTCTAAGTCACTTACTATTCGTAATTGAGATTTGTTCTTAATGCTCTAGAGCAGACTGAGGCTAACACAACTTACAACTCAGTGTTTTGAATCATAAAATTTGCTAACATATAAAAACTAAATCTACAACTCCCTTTTAAAAGTAAAAAAAAAAATGTGCAGTGAATATGGTGGTAGAAATTTTCTTGTTGTGGGATTTAATAAAGAAGTTTGTAGAGTTGCACATGCTAGGATAATAATTAGAAACGAGTTTTTTTTTACATTTGCAGAGATAAGGGTTTAGAGATTTTGGCAGTGTGGCTTGTCCAAATTTGATCCACCATCTCAATTACAGTTGCTAGAGTTGTATCAACTTTATTTGGCGGAAAACACAAAGTTGAAAAGTTTATTTTGGAATAACTCACTAATGGTAACTGAACCATAAACATGAACTGCTAACCAAAATATTAGTTATATGGTTGTCACAACTCACTTTATTGATAATAAATAGAAGTTACAAAAGAGAATATTATTTTTTTGTCAAGTACCTAATTATAAAGGTGGGATAAATGGTAAATTAATTTAAAGTTGAGTAACGGATTGAGAAAGTCCTTGCTACGAAGTTGAAATGTAATACATATTGGGGAATGATTGATACAATTAATAATTTGTTGTTTGTTACTATTGTCCTTGACCCCTGATACAAACTTGATTATATCATGCTTAGCTTTGTTAAAATGTATTCGGGTAATGTTTGTGAAGAAATGGTCAAAAGACAGAAAGAAACTTTGGGTTGGTTGTTTAATTTTTATGCTGGAATGATACAACAACACAGTAACTAATAGTCAATCTTCCAAAAATGTCAAACTAACTAATTTCGAAGGTTTTGAGAAAGATAATGATTATGAGGATTTTTTTGACATTGTAAGAAAAGGAATATGAATAATACCTTAGGGAAAAAAAATGATATAGATAAATATCTAATGGAACTTACAAAAGATTGCAACAACAAGGTGTTTTGATATGTTAGACTGATAGAAATTGAATTCTACAAAATACAAAGTTTTATCATTTATTGCTCGAGATATATTTAATGTCTCATTGTCTATAGTTGTTTCCAAATAATTTTTTAGCACTGAAAGATGCATTTTAAATCTTTATCGTAGCTCTCGTACTCACAAAATGGTCAAAGCCTTGATTTGGAAGTTATTGGTTAATTTGTCTTTGTATTATTGTAAATTGCAATTAGAGTTTGGAATGTAATAATGTAAATGGAGGCTTGGAACCATGGCATGGTTGATGTTGAAGCTTTGAAGTTGTACAGCCATGGAAATTGTCAGATTGAAGCTATAGATAATAATTAATATACGTACATTTGTTTTATGTGCTGTAATTGAAATATATAATCTATTTTTGTTATAATTTGGAACATATAATTTATTTTTCTTGGATTGTAAGGAGTTTCTGTATGGCTGTATGCCTGTATTACTAACTATTTTCTTTTTGCATTGATCTGATAAGTCATAAGTATGTTTCTATTAATATTAATAATGTATCAACTCGACAACCCAACCCAATCACTATAGAGCTAAGTCGGATCCGATTTATGTAGACAGTTGGCTTTCATCGGATCAAAACCGTGCATTCCAACCAAGTCAGATTGGTTATTTCATCTAAAAGATTGGTTATTTTTCATATCAAAACCCGACCCATCAACACCAATGGTTACAAATGTAAGCAAGAAAAAAAAAATTCCCTTTTAAGGTGTTTTACCAGATTTAATTGAACCAAATATAGTTATACAAACATACAAGCATATCCCTATTTTCCTTCCCCCTAAACAGAAAACTTCCAGTGGTGCGTAACAAATGTTATTGAAAAGCCGAATTTACACGCTCAGAAATCTATAAAAATAAAATATAATAATTTTTGGCAATACAAAAATAAATTGACAATGAAGTATAATTTTTTTAACTTATTTGATTCATATTTATGGACCACCCATTCTACAATTTAAAGATACATCAAAAGTCGATCCCTTCCAAATATTTACCACAAGTAATGATAGTGATAACAAAAAAATTCCTAGTTCTCGAGCAAAAAGGTCCTAATATTGCTATAAAACATTAAGAAAAAAGAACTTCCATATTAACGACCATTCCTATAAAGCATTATCTATAAAAGGATAATCATATAATAAAAAACTACTTTTAACTATCATCGTATTAACATGTCTAGTTTAGTATAGAGATGGTAACCAAACAAAACTGCCCATTATTGCTGATGCAAAAACAAGACACAGCAGCTGGGACATCAAGAAAAGATGATAGCCTCAAGATAGTAAATCATGTTCTACAACGTATCAAAACGTATGTAATCGTTGGCAAAGCATAGATTGCTTTACATGATCAGATGCAAATATACACAGCTCCCAAAAAATATAAATATCTCAGTTAGAAATATCTTCAGTAATTAGTGGAACGTGATTTGGAGTTAGGACTCAGTTTTCTGAGAAAGAGTAGTTTTCTTTGACCTGGAAATCAAAATGAAATGCTATAGGTTATCTCAGAAGATACTATTATATAAGTACAAGAAAACAAGGAAAATAAACAGAGCAAATTACTTCACCAATAACTTCCATTGCCCTAATATTGTTAAAGAGTATGATTTTGTAGCAGCATCTAGCTCAGATAATGGCATATGATGTTTAATTCTCCACTACAGGCTTAACACCAAAAGTCTGATTGAGGTTAGAATGCATGGATAAAGAATTAAATAAAAATAAATAAATAAGTGATCTCCTAGAAATTTTAAACATAAAAAATAAAAAATAAATTAAATCAATAAAAGTTAGAAACCTTACCCTATGTCAAACTATATCTATCTATAATGAATTCCATCAACAATTTGACCAAAAAACAAGTTAATTTCAAAAACAAGCCCAAAATCCCCCTTGAGCACAGAACATCAGTTGTACAGCGCAAGAAACATTAGTCGATCTAAAAGAGGGGGGGAAAATAAACAAAACACAATATTGTAAGCATATTTGGTAAGCAGACAAATCTTTACATTATAAATATGAAGACAAGGTGGGGTAAAGGCTGGTCATGTTTTTCAAAAATAAGATACTTCTCTAGAAAACCAAGCTATATCCTTTGAAAAGAAAACTTATAATGTATTATGTATGACAATATCCATTATGGTCCATACTGCTAACCTTGCATAACATAAAAAACTAACCTTGCATTCTTTTCGAAAGTGTTAATAGCCTTACACATTGCATAATAAGTCATTTTCTTCACCTGTTTCAAGGGGAGCAGAATTTAAGTGAAATTTTAAATTACTTATTAGATAACCTATTTTGAATTATGTTACAAAAACACTAAGTCCAAGCAATTTGTCCACCTGGACAAAAGAAAAGCCAAATACAACTTGTGTATGTAAAATGAGATATTGTTTGCATAATGAGGTCAAATTCAGAAAACAGTAATTTCGACATTATATGCATAAATCATAACAGTCTATTAAGAACCATTGCAAGAAATATGCAGAAAAAACTATCCAATTTAACAACATAGAAGAAAAATAAATGAGATAGTATATACCTCCAATTTGTCCTCATTAGACCTATGATTTGGAGGAAGCTTTCGGAATTCTTCCGTCAAATGAAAGCAATCACCAACATTTTCAGGTGAGACAAAGTCAAGAGCAACCTTAATGCATGACTGGAAGGAAACAAGTAAAGATATCATTATACAAAAACAAAATAATCAGTCATTTATGCATGACATAAATAAAGCAAGTAAAGTTTACATTTACCAAAAAACTTTCCCATTCCGGGATGCTTCTGCTATCATTATTTCTGGAACCAAAAAAGGAGTAACATTTTATTCATAGCTTCTTTATTTAGTATTCTGAGTCTTTGTTAAGGTAAGTTTCGCTTGTTAGACAAAATCTTTAATCAAACCAAAGTCCATTTCTTATGCTAATAGATCATCATTCATTAAAAAGAGACTTCTTTATTTTCAATTAGCACTACTCTAACCTAAAAACTGCAGTTACTCTTTATGATCATTAATTTATACTATTTAATTATACATGAAAATTATGTGTGACATTAATTATCTTTCAAAAATACTGTTTGTCAATAGTGGTTATTGACACTAACGGCACCGAGCTAACATGTCAATTATTAATTGGCAAAATACTGACATTTCCCATATAGATTTATAGTTTTATAAAAGTACGATATTTAAAATAAAACCAATCAATTATCAGCATGTCAGCTCTAGACTGGACACATTGTAATCAGCAATATGACAAATAAACATACTCTAAAATCTTTTGGATTCTGATTCTCAAATCATCTAAGTCCCTTTTTTACACTATCAAAACAATATGACTTAATATTATAATAACCCCAAAATATGATAAATATTACTTACAGAAATGAAAGAGGATAAGAACAATCTTCACTCCCAAGCAAACTCAACGTCTTAACGACTCGATTTATATTTTCTAATACAGTTTAACAAACCATTTTTATAGAAGTTGCAATAGTACCAAATTAACCCATAAACCATTTCATTACTTAAAAAGTAAAAGAATATTAAGAAACTATATCAAAAAATTAAGATAATCAAGAACACAAATATTTATGGAACAATTCTATTTTATTCCCCAAATATTTACCATTTCCAACTTACTCATGATAGTTTGAAATGAAACCCTTGATCAAATATATTCAATATCTCAGCAAATTGTCAAGTGAGGTTCACCAGTGGTATGCCCCTCACACCCACACCGTGAGGTGTTGGACTTTCGATTATTATTATTTAAAGAGGCCAAGGTGTTGTATTTGGGTTCCATCTTCTAATATGATTATGCTTTCACATTTAGATTAAATGCAGGTGCTGTATATATTTTTTTTTCCTATTTCTCATAAATTTTAAAGTTTTGCTTTTAAGTCAGTTATCTCTCATGTTGGTCTAATGAGCTACCTACGAAGGAAAACAATACCAATAAAAATAATGAGCTACTTACGAAGGAAAATAGAAAAGGGCATCCCAACTAGGTTGGCATACCCCAAACCACAAACCCAAGCAAGCAAATTTTATTAAAAGTAAGAAAAAAGTACAAAAAGTTAGGGGATAACCCAAATACAACTACCTTGGCATCATTAAATAATAATAACAATAAACGAAAACCTTACCACAGCAACAAATATATGAGAAAGCAAATACAAATATATAACCCACTGTTAAACAATAAACAAGGAAAGTTACTTTTGAATACAAATATATCCCCTACTGTTAAACAACAAACAAGAAAGAAAGTTGCTTATGATAATTATTACCTTCAAGTTTCTGACTTGATGAGGACAGCCTGCAGGTATAAGGACTGCATCTCCCAGATTTTGGATAAAAGTCCATGGTTCAATTCCTATTCAATAGAATACAAGCATATAATGATTAAGAATGTAACTGATCTAACCAATGCCAATAAAAAAAACAAAATGTGTAATCATTAAACCAACCATATTCCTCCTTTAGCTTCCTTTTGTGATCTAGAGTTAGATAAAAGGTCTGATCATGTATGGGGTCAATAACCTATACCACAAGAAGAAATGAATAACCGATAGAGAAAGCGAGTGTGTGTGGAGAAAAGAAGAAAATCTAAACATGTTCTGCAAAATCATATAATCAGATGGTATATTAGTATGCAAGCTGTAATTAATAGTCACTAGCAACTACCTTCTCCAATGGACAACAGTGAGTGTGCCTGAATTCCCTGAAGTGCTTCTTAAGATATTCCTGCAGCTTTGGAATATCCTGTCTCCGGAAAATGTCCCAAACAGCACCTCCCTCAGCTGCTTCCAACTGTTCCAGCGAATTTTCAGAGTTGATTGATAGCTCACAATTATTACCATTTTTCTCTTGATTCTCTGCAGGCTCGAGTCCCTTAAAAGAATGTCTACCATCCAAACTAGAATCACCAGTATCTCCATCCTGTTGAATGGTTGGGCCAGCCAGCTCTTCAACAGCTCCATTATTGTTTGGATCACCAACTTCACAGCTAAAATGCTTTTGGTTTGTAGCCACACTATAAGGTTCATCATAAGGATTATCAATGCATCCTTCATCCACAGTTTGACCATTCCCAAAAATTTCTCTTTGGTCTTGCTCAAAGTGCTCTTTCTTCAGCTTTTCAATTTTAGAAAGCTGCTCAGGTTTTAGGGTGACCTCAGCAGTGTGTGTCAGAACATTCACCTGAAACAGATATAGGTTTTTTTTTTAAATAAGGATTAACATTTAAAAAACAATATGAAAGGAATAATTAACCCCTTAAGATGCATAGATTGCTGATCCTTAGCCCTAAAAGCTTTAAGATGGCACACTGTACATTTCCCTAATCTGATATATGCAGCAAACAGCTTAGTATTAACAAAAATTCAACATTAAAGCTTTTAAAAACCAAGTAAATTATAATCAATATACAGAAAATTCAATGAACCCTTGCCCTCTAAAGTTATTAATGATAAATCATATACCATACAACACGGAACATCCAAAGAACTTTTATATTGATTTTTGAAATATGAGAAATATATCACGAAAACCCCAGCAGTTACTCCAATAAATTTCATCCAGATGACAATTGAACCAATAGAGCAATAAATTACATGCATTAAAAAAACAAATATATACACCAGCGAAATGCAAACTGAAAACCACTGCACAGTTATTTTATAGTTATAGTGCATATTTTGGTTAAAAGTTATGACCAAGTAGAAACGACATAGAACCAAGGAAAGAGAAAGAGAACAAGGATGGGAAAAAAAATAGAGAGAGAGAGAGAGAGGAGAGAGGATAGAGCGAAAATACACAGGTAAAATTATGTAATCTATGATTAAATATTGCGCCGTCTATCTAATTAGGTATAAACTAAACCTACTTGTATGAGAGAGTCAAGAAAAAACAATAAGAAAATTAATAAAATCATAAAAAATAATAGTTAACATAAACATTACAAGCTTCAAGAGAAATTTATTCAAATAAATAAAACATGAAGTAAAGTCTAATAATTGTTTAATACCAATGTTTATGCCTATTTCACAATCCCATATACCATTTCCATCAAAAGACACAATAGTGATTAAAATTTTGGGCAAGTCAAATCATAAGATATGTCCTCTGGGCAGTATGCGTCATATATCCTACACCAGCATTCACCAATTCCAACTATACCAGATTCATCAGGTTCCAAAGGGTAAGTTTGACCTGTTAACCCAAATCCCCAACTGACTCCTTATGAATAACTCCACCCAAACCCAAAAATACCAAGAAAAAAGCCCACCAAAGATGTTAGAGTCAAGCTCATGCCTATAATTTTTATTAATGGTTCAGCCCAGTGGGCTGAACAAAAGGCTTGAACTAAAACCACAACCCCTAGGCCCAATTTTATTTTTATATTTACTTCAAATTATTGAGTTGCTTCAATTACCAAGAAAAGCCAAAAGTTTAATTATATGTCAATCGGTCTGAAATTTTATATTACTTTTTGTTAAGTTTCATATATTTTAGGTTTTTAAAATTCTTCAAATTATGTTGAGCGACCAGATTGAGATCCAAAGCTCAATCCGGGGGCTCATAGCCTTGGACAACAGACCTAGAGCTTTCAATTTGAGCCCAGCCAAACCTTATGTTTTTTCTCAAACCCAATAGGCCTCACCGGAGCATCAGACCTAGCCAGAATTCCAAGGTTTATAGCCTACTGCTTGTTACATTTGCAATTTTTGAAAGAGATAGGAGAGACAGTTACAGACAGCACCCGCATAATATAAAGACTATAATCAAGCAATAGATGTGCAAAAAAACCCAAACATACCGCATCAGACATGTCGCAATGAAGCTTGGTCACAGAATCCCCACGTCCAAGCTCCTGAGCAATACCATATGCAATATACGTCTTCGGCCCCATGTCTGGCTTTAGACATTCTTCGGGCAAGTGGACAGCAAGGTTAAGAAGACCATCACGAGGATGTGTATATTCTTTAAATGGCAAGCAAGAGATAAACTCAGCACCATGACGTGGCAAACGCTCTTCAAATAAATTGGACGGGGGCCAATCCTTTAATTTAAGTATCTGAGGCCACAACTTAAAATCAGACCGACCATTTGTATATCCAACAAAGAACTGATGAATATTAATATCTCCCTGCATTTCATAAAAAGATTCATATCACAAAGTTGCAATTGCACTAGCAGAAACCGTTTTACATTAGAAAATGAATGAAAGTGATAAGGACACTCAGAGACCAAAATGAGAAGAAATGAAACACAGAGGCTAAAAATTCATTAATAAGCAAAAAGTCAAAGCAATTGTGCCAGTGGATAGAAGACTAAACAAAAAAACACAGAAACAAATGAAGACATGACTGCAATAAAGGAGACCTAAAATTCCATTCAAAAAAATTTAGAGGATAAAAAAAGTTGTCTGCAACCTCTATATGCAACAATTCCACATGAGGTGTATGCTACTTGTAACTTTTAAGAGAAAATATATAAACTAACTTATATGTTAGAAGAAATAAATTAACTTCTTCATTCAGAGTCTAAAAAAAATTATCTTTTTTTCATCAGGTTAGAATACTTCTACTTTAAATGGAAGGGGAACATGTCTTGAACCTACAACCTCATGGTGTGAGTGTGAGGGGCTTACCACTAGACCAAAAAAAAAAAAAAAAAGAACTCATTTATTAATTGCAAATAAAGAAGCCAATATATAATCTATGATTATGAATTCCACAATAACAACAAATTAAAGAAAATGAATTCCTATTCCAGCAAACCTTTTTAAATTTGCAATCAGTTGAATCAATTCACATAAAGGCACAGCCCATTTGGGGTCATAAAACATAATTAAAGGAAATTACTGGAAAAGGAGACCGGAAAGTCAATTCTGGTGGATTGAAGAAAAAGTTATTTAAACCATTTTGTACTTGCCCAACGTTTACACCTAACAAACATATTAATCATAAATGAGAAAATTGATATTATAACATATTTTGGGGCAAAATCTCACTCATTATATCATATTGTATGTTAAAGAAACAACAATAGATAGTTTAAGAAAAGTATTGCATTTTGGTAACAAATTAGGTCCCACTTCAACAGAGAATGACTTGTTTCATTTTGCCACAAAATTGAAAACGAGTTTACAAATTTCCATTTATTTGCTGAATAGTGCTTATAATTTATAACAATCTATTAAAAAAATGTATATACTTGATTATTGAAATTTGAAAGCATTTAAATCCATAACCAAAGCAGAACGCTATTGAAAAAGTTGACTTAGACAAATGGCAAATATAATGTATGTGCCTTTATCAGACAGTGGAATGCATATGAAATTATTAAAAGACTATCAAAAACACATATCATCAACATCTTCCATAGGCCTCTAGGGAAAAACAAACAGGTATGAAATCACAAGCAGTAGTAAGATACTCAATTCATCAATAAGCAATCAAATGTCAGAGAACAATAATCTTAGAAAAAGAAGAGATATAACCTCACACCAATCCAAGCAATCAATGGCCTTCACTTCCAAGTGTTTACCATGCTTGGTATGTTGCATTTGCCGACATGCACGCCACATGACCAATGGTTCCCAGCTTAAACCAGATGTCGTTTCAAGCACATTACTCACAACCACAGGCTGACCTCTCATCCAATGCCACTGGAAATGCTTCAAATCCTGATGTTGGATGTCTTTGGCCCTTGGACAGTACAAATAGTTGTCACCAGAATCTTCTCGAGAAGCTGCTTTCCTCAACTGATCACTGCTCAAGTCAACAACACTTGCAGGATTAAAACACGAACACTGTTGTGCAGATGTTCCAGTGCCATCCATATGTTTGCCTATTTCTTCAGCTTTATTTACCAACTCTGAAACCTTATTTCCAGATATGATGCTTCTTAATTCTAGAAGACCACCAGCACATTCATTTGTGTCCTTTCGAGGGCAAGGAAAGCTTCCATCTTCATTCATTTTCAACTCAGATTTTGACTTCACTTGATAGTCAGAGGTGGAGCCACTAGGAATTCGAGTGTTTTTTGCTTTTCCACCATGCAAATACTCAAGGCCTCGGTTAATATACTCAAAGACAACATCCTCACCTCCTCCCTGCAAGTTTCCATCTCTAATCTCCCGACAACAGGCAAGACAGAGGTCATATTCACCACAACTCGGACAGCTTCTGTGATAATCAAAGATAGAAGTTCTGCAGTTGTTACTGCAAAGGAGAAAATGTAAGATAATTGATTGGACTACTAAATAACCATTAAATTTAAGATTTTCTTGAGAAGGTCCTACCAATACACACGTTCATCAAAAGGACAATCTGACTTTTGTATTTTTAGCTCTGAAGGAGATAACCCTGCCAACATGACCTCCAGTCAACAAATTAATCAAGATATGATAGTTCCTGATGCAGGACTAGTTTCCATATATATACCAAATGCTTCTTTTAACCCATAAAAAACACTTTTTAATTCAATATGAGTTGGTCCTCTAATTATAAAATCACTGCTACTCCTTGTCCCCAAAATCCCCTCCCAAAACCCCAAAGGAAAAACAAATCTCTTACTGAAAGAGTACTTAGAACTATGTTCTGCATTTTAAAGGAAAAAAAAAACATTTTTTGAAATCAATTTTAGCTAATGTTTATCTGTTAAGCGAGTTTTATGGGAAATTATTTTACAAAGGTAAAGGAAAGTGAAAGAATGAGAATTTAATTTTCTAGTATTTGTTTGGTTTTCAAGAAAAGCTAATGCAACAATGGTTTAAACTTGAAATGGTACATTTTATTTCTAACATCCAGCATGTTATATAAGGAAAAGTATTTCATGCAAGAAAACTGTTGGTGGAAGAACACATATTCTCCCAACAACCAAACCCAAAAAATACATAAAAATATATTCTATTATTTTACTTTCCTCTCAATCAACTGGAACCATAAGCTCTGTTGCCCATTTAAATGATATTAGGGATTCTATGCCAACCATTTTCACTTGCATATGGTCGTAGAAGAAACAAGAAAATAATCTTAAATTAGTTAGAAGACCTAACTCAGAGAGACAGAATATACCTTGTCTGCTGGCCTCTATCTCCCTTTCAAAGGCTTGTTCATCATTCAGTCTTTTCAAAAATGGAAGAAGCACTAGAAGTAAATATCTAGAGTACTCAATTTCATCGTGATCTTCAATCTTTAGTTTCAGGTTTTTTACATCCTACAGTAAACCAGAAAATTTTATGGAAACTTCATTTTTATAAATATAAAATAGAAATAGCAACATTCATGAGATATGTAAAAAAATGAGAAACTGACAATTGGTACATCTAGACGCAAGCATGATTTGCAATTGCAATTGTTTCGACATACAGGACAACTCTCAGCAAAATAATCCTCCGGTTTCCCAGGATACCTACAAAATACAACAGTTAACGGAATCAATCAAAACTGTAAAAGCTTCGGACATCTACATGATGAAGGAAAAACTCATCCAGTTTGCTAACTTATATCAAAACTGAAAGAAAACATTTACAATCAATTATTTACTCCAAACAGATTTTCTGCTAAATCAGGCAACAGCACACTACTTCATGGAAAATCTAATGGAAAAGGTTATTTTCTGCATCCTTTATTTATATATTGTACTGCACTGTATCCATTATACCTTTCTATGAATCCTATGTATAAAATGCCTTGATATGTGATAGTGATGTTACTCTTCTCAAAAACTCCAAGATTTTAAACTGTACCAAGGCAAACTAACCTCCAAATTTGGTCCACATTTTGAAGCAGTCTAAATTATTCAAACCCCCCATCTTTAACATCCTTTGTAAGTAGAGATTTATAAGAGGAAAACATTAAAAGCAAACAGCACGTACCAGTTTTGTATGCAAGGGACACAAAACCGTTTTCTACTACATCTTCTACAACGAATAACCCGGCCCTTATCATTCCTCTGACATTGATGACACATTAAAGCCTCCTTCATCCAGAAAAATCAACGATCAGAAACAATCCCAACTTCATCAAACAGCACCGGTGACAATAATGATAAATAATGTACAGAATGAGAAGTTACTTACTTCTGGATCCCTATTTAACTTCCGCTTTTCTTCCTTTTCTTCCTTAAAGACTTTTACATGTCTCAGTGAGTAACCTCCAAAATTGTCCCTTCCATTTTCAGCATTTTCCAAGTTTCGCACTACTTTTACATTTCCCTTTCCAATACCACCCTTCTTCACACCCTTCTTCGGTCCCTTTGTGCCGACCTTAGTTCCATCTTCTCCATCCAAACAACCACTACTTCCAATGCCTCCTTTCATCTCCGAATCACCAACTTCATTAAATTTCACTCTTTTCCTGCCCTTTCCAAGTCTCTCATAAACTTTAACTCCCTCTGTACTTTTCAAAACCCCACCTTCTTTGCATTCTAATACTTTCCCATTTTTACTAGCGGAAATAGCTTCATGTTCCCCGTTGTTTTCACAATTTTCTCGGCCTTTCTCAGTGTCTAGCTCCTGATTATCTAGGATTTTCCTCTTCCCCCTACCTTTTCGCCTATTTTTCCCCATTTCTTCTTCATCTGTCTCAACCCCCAAATCATCGTACACCACCTTTCTCGCTGGAGTCCTCAGCCGATTCTTCAAATCAAGAATCTCATTTTCTCGACCTTTCTCGTCCCCAAAATCCAAACTTTCCGAGACAGCCTCCTTGTTCCGAGGCTTTCGGCCGCGTTTCTTAGCTAGAACACGCTCAGCATCGTTTTCCTCAACTTTCCCTCCTTTTCCTACAGATTCTCGCTCTTTCTGCGCAGAAGCCCCATTACCCTCCTCTGGAGGAAAATTTTCTCGGAAACCCTCGTGATTTTCCGGAGCTTTCTGGTCCGTCCCTGGAACTTTCTCTTCAGTAGCATCCGACATTGGGGCTTTTCGCTGCCGCTTCCTACCCCTCTTTGCCATCAGTGTAAGAAACACAGAAAGTGTGAGTGAGAGCCAAAACGAGAGAGAAAGAGAGAGTTGTGGGGTTTGGGCAAACTCAAATGGCGGAGAGAGAAAAGAGAGAGACTGATAGAATGGTGAGGTTTGGGGAAACTCGATGGCTTATGGAACCTTTACGGGGAAAAACAATGGGTTTGGATTTTGAAAACCAGGCGCCAAATAGGGAAAGTTTCTTCCCGGGTTCTTTCTTTTTGGCCATTCGAAAGGAAATTTTAGGGTTTTTTTTTGTTTAATTTATTGTTTCTACATTTTTCATTTTACATGTAAATTTAGTTCATAAAAATGTCTTTTACAATTTAATCAAACTGTATATCAATGAGATTACCAAAAAAAAAAAAAAAAATGTATATCAATGNAAAAAAAAAAAAAAAAAAAAACTGTATATCAATGAAAATATGATATTCTACAGAAGTGAACGTTTTAAAAGTATATATGTTTAGAAAGGTCATATGTTGTAACGAACAAAACGCATAAAAAAGTATTGCAATTTACGTTCGTATTTTTATGGGAAAAGATTTTGTTCTTTTTCGATTTTCTCTCTACTTTTGTCTACTAATGAAATTACACGTCATCTTAAAAACTATTTTTTCACCTAGTTTATTATATTTCTTTGCTTATATTTTTTGAATAATATGGCATCATATTAACTATGTAAAAAGATAAATAAATAAAAAAATGATGATCCATTTGTATTGAACTAATAGAACAGGAGGTACTATTGTAATTTTCCTTTTTATGTGCTATGTTTTTTTAGCATTTTTAGCATTATTGTTCTTTCAACTTCACACGATTTGTACATTGTTTCATATACTTCATTATTAGCATTTGTACCTCATGTATTTATTAAAATTTACACCATTAGTCACCATGAGTTGAATTATAAGGCACATGTGTCAGTATTTAGGCTGATGCTGGCAATGTTTTTTAAATTAATAAGTAGAGTTGCTAAATATGACATATAAAAGCAATTTATAAATTCACACAAAATTCAAAAAATAACAGTGCTAAAAATTTATTTTTTTTCATTTAAAGGGCAAATGCTTTTTTTTAACTATAATAATCATTACACTATTTTATAATGTAGAATATTTATGTTTTTTTAAATATAAGGTATATAATATTATAGGTTCTAAATTATTTACCAAATAAGGTTGCATATTTATTGTTAAAAAATATGAACAAATGAATACTTAAAAAAATTATTACAAATCAATTAAATAGTGTTATATCATTTATTATATTATTTGATAAATATATTCAATAAACAGTTTGATTTCTAACATTATTGTTTTATTAAAGAATAATATATCCGATAAATTGATTAGTGAAAATAACTAACATTCTAAGATTTTTGTTGAGTTAAAATTTCCAAAGGAGTAAATGGTAATTATGGAAGTATAAACGATTATTATTAGTAGAAAACAGAGATTTAATCAAATTATTGTGGCATATAAACGAAAGATAATTATTTAACTAGATCAACTTAATTTTGTGGCGTGTCTAACAAATATTCAAAATCTAGTAATCACTAATCGAGGCTTGAAATATATATATATATATATATATATATATTTATTTTATTTTTGGTGACAAGGCTTGAAATATATATATTGGTTTATCTAATTGGAAATTAAAATAATTAGCACATGGAGAGATGACAGTTAAAATATATGTACTTCGACCATATAAAAAGATTATACATATTCAATTTTTTTTTTGTGCACTAAAAGTCTAAAATTACTCTCATTTAAAAAATAATTTTTGAATACCTTATTGATACTTAAACAATCAATTATATATTCGCTAATTTTTTATTTATAAAACAGCTTTAATATCAGTAATTTTTATTCAGATTAATTATCATCAACTATATCAATATTTATTTATATAATTTTATTAACTTTAAAAATAATTCCATTATTAATTTAGTTTCTCTTTTCTTTTTTTGTTTAGGTGTTTTCCCACACTCTTTTGAATATGTGTTGAATATGATTTATAATAAAAAGTTTAGAAATTTTTGGATAAATATGTCAATATCAATTTTTCTTTTCACAAACTAAATTATCAATTTATTATAGGGCAATTGGCTTGTGGTTTAAGGATGTGCATCGGTTACGATCTGATATATTTTGGAAATAACCAATCCGATCCAATTAGTGATCATTTTTTTTTTCAATCCGATCCTATCTATACATTAAATCCAATCCGATCTGATCCAATTAGTAATTGGATTGGATCGGTTTGGTTAATCGGTTTCGCTTCAATTTTTATTTAATGTTTGTGTCACCTGTTTATGTATCCAATGGGTTTAGATAGAAGCTTAGTGAAAAGTTTCCTCCATGGGATTTGGAGATGTAGGACTTGGATATTGATTATGAGCAGAGATATAGTGATTCATAAAGTTAGACAGTAGAAGACATTAAAAAGCCCATAATGCCTTCTGATTTGCGTTTTAGTGTTAACACCAACACAAATCACTGCAGATGGTGCTTGATATTCCAAAAGCATTCCAGAGGAAGGAGAAAAAGGTTTTGAGCAAGGAGAAACTCAACCCACAAGAAGCTGCAAAGCCACCACAGTGGTTAGATGATGGTGAATTTCCTAAAAGGGAGCCAAAAAGTTTCCAGTAACAAATCTAAGTGAGGCCGGATTCCATAGATAAGATATTTGAAGCCTAAATACATTCTTCTTCCTAAAGAGGAGGAGCCAAAGAGTGCTCAAAAATCTATATCTCATCAAGGAAAAAATGCCTGCAAGTAATGCAAGATGAAATGAATGCACTAGAAAAATATATGGGTGTTCAAGCTTGAGAAAGATGGCAGTGGAAAAGTGGTAAAACACAATTGATGGTCAAAGGAATTTTTTCAGGAGAAAAAAATTGATTTTAACAAGTGTTTGGTGAGTCTTGGTTTAGTATATATTCTAAACCTAAAGCTTGAACATATGTGAAGTTGACATTTATTCACATGGAGCAGCAATAAAGTTTTTATTTTTTATTTTTTAAGTTTCAGAGAAAGAAAACCTCGTTGTGCAAAGACATAGCTGGAGTTGAGCTATGTAGAGACACAAGAAAGAGCTGTGCAGAGAGATAGATGGTATGAATGGCATGTGAGTTGACATTTATTCACATGGAGTAGCTATAAAGTTTTTTTTTTAAAAGTTTCAAAGAAAAAAAATCTCGTTGTGTAGAGACATAACTGGAGTTGTGTAAATACAAGTAGAAGCTATGTAGAGACACAAGCAAGAGTTATGCATAGACATAGTTGGTATGAATGGCAGGTGACCATCATTTCAAAATGCAGCTGGAGGGGGAGAATTGTGATGTCCAGCTGCATAAGTCAAAGTTTTCTCCTATCATTGATTGATTTTAGGCTACCTTTCAGCCATCCTACAACCACTCTACAGGCAGAGAAGTTTTGATTCCCACTTTGTCTGCATTTGGTTTTAATCTTCTATAAATAGAGGGTCTTGGATGAGTGCAAAAAGTGTGGAGCATCAAGTAGGTGTGTGTGGCATCTTGTAAGCAGTGGGTATACAATCTACAAAGAGATTGTAGAGAGAAAGAGTGAAGTTTCACAATGAGAGCTTGAGTGTGGAGAGACTCCACAATAAAAGTCCCAAAGAGAAGTTTTTTTATTTGTATTGTAAAGTACGAGAGTGAAATATAATACATTAAATTTTTCTTTTCAATTATTTCTCATTTGTGGCTAGTGAACCACATCAAAACTATATAAAATTATAAACATTATGATGATTTATTAGGTGAAAAATGATATATTTTTTCGGGTCAAGAGTATTTTCAATGAGCTTTTTTGAAAAACTTAATTTTATTTTAAACAACAAAACTTCTTTTTCATAATTCCAATGGCCTCTTTAAATTAAAAAATAAAATAAAAAGTGGAGCTTAATTCTCCAAATATAAAGAGCTAAACACACTCTCTATACAAATTTTTTTTAAAATTTATTTAATGCTCTATAATTTTCTATGCACACTTATTAATTATGATCTTATTTATATATATATATTAATATTATGGTGCATGGAGGAAGAAAAAAAATGTGAATCATAAATATTTATATTAAAATGCAAACTAATTATAAAAAGCGCTATTGTAGTTGAATAAAAATTTCATNTTTTAAATGCTCTTTAATTTAAAAATTATATTATTTAAATAAAAAATACTATTGAAAATGCTCTAATAAATATCCATTTTGAGTTTTTTCCTAATGAAATTTTAATGAGGTAGGGTGGATGGCTTGCTCTTTTTGATTAATTTTATTTTCAATTCTAAATCACTTTTTTATTTTTTATTAATATTATTTTATAGTATCAACCTGGTTGGATTTTTTTTTTCTTTACCAAGTTATCATTTATGATTCATAAAAAAATTGACATTTTATTTTGTTAACTAAATGTTTTTGTAGATTCAATATTTGGAAAAAAAAAATTTAGATATAATAATCAATATTGTCTCCTGAATATTTTGGAGTTGTATTTTGGCCCCTTTCACAAGGCATTGGCATCCATTATCCAAATAAAAAATTGAAAAGAAAAAAATATTTAATAAGTCGGTCGGTGCAATAGTTCAGATTAAATCTCAACCAATCATTTTTGTTGCTTCAAGCTTTTTTTATGTTTTTTTGTTTGTCTTTTTTTTTTCTTTTCACCAAAACCGGCCGATTTATTCGGTTCGGTTTTATTATCAGTTTTTATGCTTTTATTGGTTCGGTCAGTTAGTCTTTGAGTGCAAACCGATTTTGCTTGTTTTCGGTGAAAAAACCGGTTGGGAACCCCTTATTACAATGAAAATAAAATTTCCATTTATCAAACAATATTATTATTCTATTGGTGTGGGTGTAAGACCTTAAAACCCTACCAGACGAAGGCAAAAGACTCGCAAAACGAAAGTAACCCGAAGAACCAGCTTAAGAAAGTTCCAGTTTTTTGGAGCTTCAAAGCATCACGAAAATGGTGAGTGCTCCTTTAGATTTTCTCACTTTTCCTGAAATTTTGTTTATATGTAAATGTTTAATATTGTAAATAATTTTGTATTATTAGGGTAGGAAATGAAAAATATTTATAACTGCAATTTCTATAAGAGTTCGGATTATAAGATGATTCTGTTATGATGGGATTATTTATTCTGTTTGGAATTAAAGAAATTTATAATCAGCTTTGCCAAAGGTAAAAATATTGGAACAATTGTCATACCCTTTATCTTCCTCGTTTCTTGGTTTAGTATATATTCTAAACCTAAAGCTTGAACATATGTGAAGTTGACATTTATTCACATGGAGCAGCAATAATGTTTTTATTTTTTATTTTTTAAGTTTCAGAGAAAGAAAACCTCGTTGTGCAAAGACATAGCTGGAGTTGAGTAGACACAAGCAGAAGCTATGTAGAGACACAAGAAAGAGCTGTGCAGAGAGATAGATGGTATGAATGGCATGTGAGTTGACATTTATTCACATGGAGTAGCTATAAAGTTTTTTTTTTTAAAAGTTTCAAAAAAAGAAAATCTCGTTGTGTAGAGACATAACTGGAGTTGTGTAAACACAAGCAGAAGCTATGTAGAG
>QANX01004174.1:0-11127 GCA_003254975.1 Ochetophila trinervis
TGATGATGATCATGCGGGACATTATAGTAAATAATGTTGCTCTAGAAAATTTGGCGGACATGGTAATCAAAATTATGCTATTTTTACACTCAGTAAGAATGTATATTATTAGTTAAAACTTTTTTTAATTACTTGCATGTTTGGTATGTATTTGCAGTTCCAAGATAGTGCTTGGACCCAGCAATATGTTGACCATTTTAGAGTCGAACGGACTGCTGCTCTACTCCCACTCATATCGTAGTAAGTTATATATATATAGTATGTAGTTCCACTTGTATATACATACTTTTACATTACAAAACAATGTCACATTTAATTATAATACTTATGGAAATATGGAAATATTTAACTGCTTGTAATTCTGTTGTTCGCATTATTTGTACATATATATGTAATTTTGTTGTTTGCATTGTTTGAAAATATTTCTTTTTTCTTATATAATTTGTTATATCACTAGCTTGCCTACTGATTCTCATTTTTACTAAATTTACGTCCATCATTCTATTGCTTATAATACATAATTCCATTTAAATTTGTTTAACTTTAATTATTTATATTTATACATTTAAATTTCTTTTATAAAATATTCAAATAAGATTTAAAAAATCGTTTAATTAGTCAGTAAAAATATATTTGAATTATCCGGCGACGTCTTAAATAGGGATTTGCTGCGGTTTTAAAACAATTGTCTAATTAGTGACAAATTGCGTCGCCAAAAAATTGAATCAACGCCGAATAATTTTTGCAAAAAAATGGTTAAGAAAAAAGGCGACGCGCGTGTCTCTAATTATAGGAGAAAAGGCGACGCGTGCGTCTCCGATTCTAGGAGAAAAGGCGACGCATGGGTCTCCGATTCTAGAGAGAAAAGGTGACGCGAGCGTCTCCGATTGTAGGATAAATGGTGACGCAAGCGTCTCCGATTATATGAAAACAGGCGACACGTGCGTCTCCGATTCTAGGACAAAAGTGCGCGTATTCTAGGAGAAAAGGCGACGCGAGCGTCTCCGATTATAGAAGAAAAGGCGACGCGAGCGTCTCCGATTGTAGGATAAAAGGCGACGCATGGGTCTCCGATTCTAGAGAGAAAAGGTGACGCGAGCGTCTCCGATTGTAGGATAAATGGCGACGCAAGCGTCTCCGATTATATGAAAACAGGCGACGCGTGCGTCTCCGATTCTAGGACAAAAGTGCGCGTATTCTAGGAGAAAAGGCGACGCGAGCGTCTCCGATTATAGAAGAAAAGGCGACGCGAGCGTCTCCGATTGTAGGATAAAAGGCGACGCACGCGTCTCCGATTGTAGGAGAAAAGGCGACGCGAGCATCTCCGATTGTAGGATAAAAGGCGACGCATGCGTCTCCGATTCTAGGCCAAAAGTGCGCGTAAACAATGAGAAACGGAGACACTTGCGTCGCCGATTTGATGAAGATACTGCGACACTTTCGTCGCGAATGTATAGGTTATCAGCGACGCTGCGCGTCGCCTTAATCCTTATTTTACGACTGCGACACTTTCGTCGCGAATGTATAACGGTTATCAACGACGCTGCGCGTCGCCTTAATCCTTATTTTACGGCGACGCAATTTAGATGTCGCGAATGTTTTTTTACTTTCGGCGACTCCCCTTTCGGCGACACATGAATTTACGTCGCCGTTTACAACTAGCGACGCTAGTTTTGCGTCGCCTATTAGGGTTTTTGGAGTAGTGATTTATATAAATATATATATATATATTTTGCATGTTTAAAATTGTTTCAATAATTGTTAACACCAAGTGGTTTGTTGGTAACATGCATGGTCATGTCTGTCTAAATTTTTGTTGGTCTTTTTTATTCTTAAGTAGCTGCAGCGATCGGGGCTCTAACTGAAATAGTGATCTGCTTGGTATGGAAGTTCATATATAATAAACCTAATTTTTTTTGGAAGAAGTAGAATCAAATGGATCAAAACGTCAAGGCCTTTCTAAGGAATTATGGACATGTAAGAATCAGAAGATATAGCTATTCAGATGTTAGGAAAATGACCAACTTCTTCAAAGAAAAGTTAGGCCAAGGGGGCTATGGTAGTGTATACAAAGGAAACTTGCACGATGGCAGTCTTGTTGCAGTGAAGTTGAACGATTCAAAAGGTAATGGGGAAGAATTTATCAACGAGGTGGCAATCATTAGCAGAACTTCCCATGTCAACATTGTAACTCTGTTAGATTTTTGTTACGAGGGTCGAAAGAGATCTCTCATCTATGAGTTCATGCCTAATGGATCTCTTAAGAAATTTATATTCAACAATAATCATTCGTTGAGATGGGATACACTCTTTCAAATTTCGCTTGGCATTGCTCAAAGGCTCGAATATTTGCATCGCGGTTGTAATACATAAATTATGCATTTTGACATAAAGCCCTATAATATTCTTCTCGATGAAGACTTCTCATCGAAAATCTCTGATTTTAGTCTTGCTAGAGTATGTACCAGAAAAGAGAGTATCATACCAATGTTGGATGCAAGAGGGACTATATATTGGATACATTGCCCCATCAGTATATTATAGAGAATCAATGTTGGTGTTCGTCATAGTAGCAAAATATATTTTCCACACTGGATTTACAAGCGTCTTGAATTAGATGAAGAACTTGGATTGAAGAGAATTATGAACGAAGTTAAAAAAATTGAAGTGAAGAAGATGATAATGGTAAGTTTATGGTGCACACAACTTGACCCTTCAGATAGACCCGCAATGAGTAAAGTCATAGATATGTTGGAAGGAAGTCTTGATTCCTTGCAAATGCCACCCAAGCCATTCTCGTCTTCTCCTTCAATTTCAAGTTTGCCACATGATTCTTCTACTTCGTTTGTATAAATGCAAATGTATATACAACTGTATCTGTTAGAGTTTTGGCTACGAGTTTTTAACTAATAAAGTAAGAAGAAAAACCTTGGGAGAGAAAATAACAACTCAATTTTCATTTCTGGAATTTTCAGATACAAGAACAAAAATTTGCAACAGTTAAAACACATGTAATCTACCAATCTCTCCAGCTCACTCCTACACTTACAACACTATTGTAACTCCAAATTATTCCACAATTCTAGCTTTTTATATGGGAACTAAACTAACACAATAATTTTGGTCACTTCAACTATGAGTAACTTTATATTTCTTTAATTAAAAATACAATAAACACAAAATCAACAGTTACATTATCACAAAACTTTCTTCAAGTCTCAATTATCGACAATAAACTTCCTAAAATGCCACAATGCCAACAGTATTTACCCATATTTTGTCAGAAAATCCTTCTTCAATGACAAGATTTTTTAAAACTTATGAAGATTTTAAAAATAATAGAGTTGAAGTCCAGTGCTCTGTTCCAAAGCAGGTCGTTATTCTTACACATTTATATCACTATGCAGGTAAAAAAAAAAAAAAACTTTGAATATTGTGATGAGTATCAGGGTCAGAAGATGAATAATTTGAGGCATTGAGCCAGCATCTGTGGTGGCTTTCATCATATCAATGATCTCATGTATATAATTTCATGTTACATATAGTGAAATGTCTGTAGGTCTATCCATGTTACAATAGGTATGCGTGTAGCAAATTTCCAACAAAGCAAATTTCATTGTCAACAATCCTGGACAACATATGAATTTACAAGTCAGTAACCAAACAAAGTTCATTGACGTCAAGTGGCCATATTGGCCTCTAATGAATGACCAAGGTTTATGGCCAGGTCAACTGATAAAATTTTATCGACCAACTGGTAAAATTTACTGATCCAATCCAATTCAATTTAATGTTATTGGATTATATCAGTTTTGAAAATTTAATATAAAAAAATTGGATTGGTTTAGTTTAGTTGCTAAAGTAAAAAATTGATATAGTCAATCCAAACTGTATTGATTACCTTTTAAATTTTTTAAAAATAATTTTTTTTATTATTATATGGCTTTTTTTTATTAGCAAATTCATTATTTTATTGTGAATCTACGTATACTTAATTATTTTTTAGATAAAGATTAAAATATTATTTATATTATCTAATTTTCTCTCTCTCCAATCATTTTTTAAATAAGCATAACTTATTTTTTTTAATTATTTATGTGTTAAGTTTTAGAAAAAACTTAACTTGTGACACAATAAATAGCTTAAATATCAAAGATTNCAAATATCAAATATTCAAAATAAGAAAGCTCAAAAATTAAATTCTTAAAAATCCAAAAAAAATTAAATGAAAGCTCAAGCCAAACCAATTAACCAAACTGATTCAATCCAGTTGGTAATTAGATTTTATTTGATTTAATGTATAGATCGAATCGGACCAGATTAAAAAAATAAAACAGATTATTAATTAGATTCAATTGGTTATTTCTAAAATAAATTAGTTTCGAACTTATGACCAATCTTACTGCTTACCCTGTCTCTTACTTATCTTTCAAAGACCACCACCCAAAATCAAGTCTTCGCTGTTGAAGCACCATAAAATTCAACGGAGGTGGTACCCCATTTATATATAAATCTCCTTCATGTCCCCCATTTTCCATGTCAAGTAGCTTTCCAAGTCAAGTAGCGTGTTAAAGCGCCATAAAATAACAAAATCAAGAAGTGATATATAGGAAGACCAAGACCCGTTCTTTTGCTTGGTTGAGAATTTGAGACATGGTTGCAGCAACCCCTTTGTTTCTTGTGTTCCTTCTCGCTCGCCTTGTGCTCCTTAGCTGGGCTCAAGGACAGGCAGGCCATTAAAAATACTTTATATTTCTTTAATTAAAAATACATTAAACACAAAATCAACAATAACATTATCGCAAACCTTTCTTCAAGCCTCAATCGTCAACAAATGAAGTTCCTAAAATACCACAATGCCAACAGTATTTACCCATATTTTGTCAGAAGATTCTTCTCCCTTCTTCAATGACAAGATTGACTTATGAAGATTTTAAAAATAATAGAGTTTAAGTCCAGTGCTCTGTTCCAAAGCAGGTCGTTATTCTTACACATTTACAGCACTATGCAGGTATATATATATAAAGTGTGAATATTGTGATGAGTATCAGGGTCAGAAGATGAATCATCACCAATTTATTGGTTAATTTGAGGCTTTGAGCCAGCATTGTGGTGGCTTTCATCATATCAATGATATCAATTATATAATGGCATGTTACATATAGTGAAATGCCTGTAGGTCTATCCATGTTACAATAGGTATGCGTGTAGCAAATTAGATAGATCTAGACATGACTTCTACTGTTCATGCAACATGCATTTCGTATTTAGATATGTGTATTTTTATTTTTTGTAATGCTTTTGGCCAAAATAGAGGTCTTTTGGCCCTTTGAAGTAAAATAGGGAGAAATTTTCAGATTTTAGTTGAGTTGTGTTTTTCCACCTCAATTGTTTAACTCTCAGCCATATTCTAGCATGGTATTAGAGCTTAAGTGATATTAAAGAGGACTTGTGAGTTTAAACTTGTGGGTAAAGCTTGCTCAAAGTTGAGGCAAGATTCCAAGAGTTGAGAGAAGCAAAAATTAGTTTATGTTTCAGAGTTGTCATGGCTTCATCACAAGTTGTGTGTGGATCTTCAAGGTGAAAGATTTCCTTGTCAATTCGCTAGAGAAGAGTCATGTGTCACAACAGGAGGCTCAGAGGAATGCTCCAAACATTGGGAGGTGTAGAATTGAGTGGGAGAATAAGAAGAAAACGAATGTTCATTTAGGTGCCTTAAAAGGTTCGGTTAAAAGAAACTACGCCATAGTGAGCTTGGTCAGTTTGTGGACAATTTTTTTGGACAAGAGGGTGTTTCTAAAGCTTGCTGGTTTGAGGGAGACGTCAAAGAGCCACTTTGGCAGAATTGAGAAACCGAAAATGACCAAGAAAGAGTTGAGATGACAAGCTACTTAACATGAGAAGGCATTGGACAAAATGAGCTTTATTGGAGATTGTCAAAGTAATGGAGGGGATGAAAAGGAGAAGGAGACACCTCATTGGGAGCTTGTTATGCTCACAATCCTATTTTTAAATCCATTCAGAAATACCACAAAAAAAATTGATAAAAATAAATTATCCAAAACTTATTTTTCCCTAAGCAGGATTCGACTTTTTAAGAAGACTCCAATTACCAAATTCTAGAGGCCCAAGATCGTTTTCACAAGTCCAACACCACCTTTACTCTCTCTTGATGATATCTCTACTTGCTACCTCAGCCACGATTTCCAATACCCCCAAAATGAATCAATTCTTCATCATCATCCTCACTTTCTTCCTTCTATCAGTATTGGACTTCGTTGCAGCTGTACATCCATATTACCTAAATTGCAGCATGTTCGCTAGAACTTGTGATAACTAAACAACAAGTTTCCCCTTTTACCGTCGAGACCAACAAAAACATTGTTGTGGGTACCCTTCGTTTTGAGCTCTCCTGCGATGAAGATGGTCACTCAATTCTCAATCTCTCTAGTAATGAGCCGTATATCGTCCATCAAATCTCCTACAGAAACAATTTTGGAGTAATGCTTTTGGACTCCACTTGAGATAAGATTCAATATATCTATTTCCAAGCTATGTATTTTAGTAGGTTCTGAGTAGGAGGGTTATCATAAAAAAGGACAATTATTTGTTGCACGAAATTTTATATTAAGATACATTAAGAAATGTTATATTCATTCTCCATAATTTTTTTTCTGGTTAATGCCAAATTTACAGACTCTTCAAAATTCTACTGTTTCAACTAACAATATTTTTCTTTTTAACAAACATTGTAGGAGATAGGGGCTTGGGGAAGTTGCACTTTGGACTGGGTAAGATACCTCTTTAATCAAAACTAGCTGATGTATGGATACACATCTAAGATACAAGAGTCCATGGGTGAACCCTCGACCAAACATGTCTCTATGCAAAAAGTAAACCCATTGTTCAAGCCTCCGGGTGAAGTAATTGATCGCTTCCGTAACTAGTACCTGTTGAGCAACCTCAGCCCAGCTGTAGATATTGAATACAACACAATGTCCGCAACCTTCTTCGACCTTCTTTTGCAACGGACTAGCTGGTTGACATCTGATGTAGGTATTAAATTATAGAATTGTTTAGGTTAACTTATTTTCATGTACTAACACCAACTATATGTTTGCAACAAATTGATGCATGCTTGTTCCACATTCGAAAGAGGATGTACATGCATTTTGAGGCATTTCCAGAATGTTGTGTCATATTAGATTGCATTATATGGGTAGGTAATTAATTTGTTCTTCATATATCGAATATTATAGTTGCGACCATATTTAGTAATGTCAAGTACATTCATTGTTATTTTATAGCAAACATTATGGATTCGCTACAAAGATGACATGTATACTATTGAGGAGATTCAAACATCTGACATTTTGCATAACTATGTTAGAGGGATCAAGCCTCCATAAGGACGACTGTGGTGGACATGCGATTATGTAAGTTAATTTATATGATCCTTAAATAACTTGTGTGTAACAATGTCTCACATTTGTTGTACTATTCTTGTGCAGTTGTTAATGCCAGTGAACAATGGGAATATGCATTGGCTTGTAGCACGAATTGACCTGGTTGGACGCCACGTAGAATTATATGATCCTAATGTTGGTGATTCATCCAGTGCAACAGAGATGAAAAATGCCAAATGCATCAACATGTGATCCCGTTTATTTTGCAGACGTTTGATTTTTTTCAAACAATAACTAAATGTGTTAGAATCTGTCTCACCGTTTTCAATTAGTAGAATGGACAACTATTGGCCCAACAAAAAGTGTCAAAAGTAGACATTTTAACTAGTAATTTTAATGTATATATTATTCCAAATATGGTTTTCGATTATCAAGAATTTTGCCTTCATGTTTTGCCTAAGATGGTATGCCCAATATCCATGGTACACATTAGGATAAACTGACCATATAGCAGGCAAAAAGCTTATGTGTCTATCTATTATAGACACCATATCAGCACAATCACCTTAGGCCTCCTTTTTACTAGGCCTAATGCCAAATGCCAACAAAAAAAGTTGTTCATTCCCGTCCAAACATGTTGCAACGTACAATATACCACTATATTTATTTTTCAAAAATGTCCCACCCACAGCCACCACAAGACGCATATGTTGAAACCCTCAAAGGGAAGCTCCAATTGGCCATAAAGTAATCTATTTTCCGAGTCTATTTCAATACGAGTGAACGAGTCAGGATTGGTACTTTCTAAAACAGCACACCATAATGGTAGCTTTCAGTATGACTCTTCCAACATCCCATATACACTTGCCCGTGCACATTCTCTAGCCCTTCAAGCTTTATCATAGCTCATATTCGCCCCAAACTCTCTAGGTACATCATCAATTAAGTCTTTTGGTTTGAATTGATGCCCAATGGTAGTAAACTTTAATCTGAAAAACTTGTCAATCACTAAACTATTGGCTTGTCGATGATCACGATGCATAAAGTTCAGATTGCATGTGTGATGTGGGACATATACTCTGATAAACCAGAATTCAATTTCAGACATCAGCGTTACACGGAGTTTCCAAGTTCAATTGTTATTAATGCATCCAACATCAAATCGCCTTGTGTTAGATTTTTTAACTCTAAACTCAAAATTGTTTTTGATTGCATGGAGGCTCAACTTCATTTTAAGCTTTTGTTTACTTGCATACATTTCATCTTTCTCAAATGTTTGATTTAATCTTGATGACTCCAACTCTGATGGTGGGATTGAAAGAAGAGGTTGAGCATAAGATGTAGGTGCTTCTAGGTTTCTGATCGTACCACTTTCATTTTGCTCTGCACACCCCATTTGAGAATGTCCTCTCTCACCCTCATGAGTAACTTCCCACATGAGTAACTTCATCTGGACTATCACTATGCAAAACATCATCACCATAACAATCATCACCATCAGCACCATATTGATCATCATCACCATATCGATCATAATCACTATCGTCACCACATCGGTCGACATCAGCGAAAGTCCATCGTCTCCACATCAGTCGACATTAGCAAAAGTCCATTGTCCAATGAAGTCATCATCTAAACATTCATTGTCAAAGTTATTCCCCGAGTCCTCATTCAATTGAGTTTCCAGATCTTGTGTTTCTAGTACTTCCGGTTTTGAGACTTGCATTCGAGGAATTAGCACAGGGCTGTCAAACATTTCCACTATTTTTGGAGATGAGACTCCAATTCGTCCATTATTTGATAATGGGATATGGTTACTACCACTGCCAAAAGAAAATTTTGCATGTATAGTTCTCGCACGTTGGAAACTCCTAAGCTGTAGCACTGGATGAACTGCAGCTTGCAGAACTTGGTCAACATATAATGGAGGCCTGTATATGGGCGAGTTTCTTGTTTGCTTGTCAATAAAGATTGATACGTGTCTATCAGTATCGCAAGGACATGGAGACACATTTGGAATATTAATCACAAAGAAAAACTTCATGCTTAAATCATATTGGCGTGGGTCCAAACCTAATGTTTTATACACATCATCTTTAAGATCCAATAGTGTAAAACTCTTTCTTATATAGGTAGCTTCCATATTTGAATCTTCATTTACCCACATACCTTGTTCATTTTTTGTCCACCTTTCATCATAAGATATTTGTATCGGAATTGGGTCCATTTTACAACAATTGAAACAATTTAAAAATAAAAAATGATGTTGAATAATAATAATATAACATATTATCCCGACTAAAAATATATTGCAACAAATAAAGTGTTGACTCCGCTACCAAGTAGGGGGACCTGCCCAATCGAGGAAGTGTCATAGGCAGAAAAAATATTTATGCCTAGTACTCCGACGCAATTGGGCGGGGCTCCCTACTTTGTGGCGGGGTCAACACTTTATTTGTTTCAGTTAAGTATTCCACCCCATTTTATATACCCCTCATGTATACCCCGTTGGTTGGCGGGGTACATCGTCTTCAATCTCAGGCTAACACTATTTAGACTGTGTTTTTGTTTGTTTTTGTTTTTCATTTTTTTCATCGTAATAAATTTCAAAATACACTTGCTGAAGCATAAAACTAATATATATGACTTTAGCAATGATTGTACCAAAAGAAATATAAATTACTTTAGCAATTATTGTAACTAAATAAACGCAAATTACCTTTGTAAATATTGAAGATGCAATGCATTGATTTTCTTTATACCCAAAATATTTTGAAAATGAAGTTCTAAATAAACTAAATGTGTTGAAATACAAAGATAATCAAGATGGAGATTTTAAAACACAATTTTTTTTCCTAAACAGAGCACAAAAACCAGTTTATTTACAAAGATAATGGTTATCTTTGGTGAAGAGCACAAAAATAGAGCACCAATGACATTGAAGTAATGAGAATTGGGTTGGTAATGCATTAATTAATTGAAAAGGTATTTTTGGTATTTTTTTATAAATAAATTGATAACTTATGGACATTAATTAATTTTTCTAAAAGGATGGACATTGTTTTATTATTTCTCTTGCCACATGGGCATCTCTCCAAATTCCCTATTTAGTAGCCCTTTTCTGGTTTATTTGCCCAATGGCCCAAGATTTACTACTCCAATGAATCTGATGTGTGTCGTAAACACCAAAATTAATTACTGAATTTAAACACTGTCGTAGTAGGGACAAGTTCAGGTCGATTCCACAGAGACTAATGATCAAACTATTTCTATTCCAATTAAAGTAAAATTAAAAAGATAAAAGGGGGATTTTATGTTGGCAAATTCAAATATAAAAACAAACAAATTAATAAATATTGAAAATAACAATTGGAGAAAACCTTGGGTCAGAGTATCTTCAATTACTAAAGAACAGTAAATTGATTCTCTAATCGAACAATTGGGCACACATATCCTATGTCCACGAAACATAAATCCTTCATGTTTATAGAATTTATGAAAAGCACCATTTTCACATGCAACATATATTTCACCAAAATCATCATCACTAGCATACATGTCTTTTAATTGTTCAAAACCCAAGAGCTTAGAAGTAAGAGTAGTGATTAAGACATACCTCCGAGACAAAGCATTGGCCACCACATTATCCTTACCTTGCTTGTAACAAATCATATACGAAAAGGTCTCTATGAACTCAACCCATCGTGCATGCCTCTTGTTG
>QANX01004178.1:0-12258 GCA_003254975.1 Ochetophila trinervis
TTTATATACATAAATATATAATATAGATGACAGTTCAAAATTTGCCACGTGGCCAAGTTGAAATACATCTTTGATGGGCTGGAGGTTTGAACCATCGTCTATACGTGCCACATTAACGACGGTTTCCAACTAGAAACCGTCGTCTATATAGTTGCCTCCTGGTGTCCACGTGGGTTTGACATTCTTTTAAACGACATTTTGGTCCATCGTTTTAAGGTTTTCAACGTCAGTTTTGAACCGTCGTCTATGTTTCTGACTGTTTACGACGCCTAATTAGACGACGGTTTGAGTCCGTCGTTTTAAACACTTAAAAAGTTAATTTTTTACCGACATTTTTAATCCTATTTTCTAGTGGTGTTAGATTGGATTGATTAGCTTAATTGGATTTTGTACACCTTTAAAATCTGGAGGATTTTGAAAAAATTGGTCCCATAATGGCATCCACATATATGTATAAATACCAATATGCTATATATTCCGCTATATTTGGATTTAATAATGAACCTTTTTGTATGGAATATTTATTCTTCACTACTGGTCATCACCACCTATATTTTATTTAGCAATTAAAAAAGCTATCTAAAAAATTTAGTCTTCCAAATTAAATTTTTATAATAAAAAATTAATGTATAATTACATGTAACAAATGAATAATAGTCATTTAAGCAATGGTCTCATTTGTGATAAATGACTAACTTTTAAAGGTAAAAGGGCTACTAGTACTTATGATCTGCAGGTGCCACATCAAATAATAATTTTTACAACGTTAATAGGTGCCAACATAAAGTGGAAACTATGTTCTTTACAGTTTAAAACTAATATATATATATATNCCATTGATGATGATCACATATAACAAAATTCAAACAATTAACTTTCTTTTAATTTTAATTTCTTAAAACCGTCTTGGTTTTAATCGGAAAGTTCATATTAAGTCCACCTTTTATAATATTTTATTTATTTTAAAAGATGAAAATATCATTTTTGTTAATTAACTCTGTATATTAAATAATTAGTTTTGATCTTTTAGGAATATAGATTCCACATTACATGTTGGATACTTATTAATGTGATAATGACTAAGAGTTATTATTTGTCCAATTAATCTTTCATCTTTAAATTATCAATTGATATGAGTCATATGACGACCTCAATACTTTTTTTTTGGGTGGAAAGACGAGCTCAATACTTGACATATCAGTACGTTCTCATTTTATGTTGAAAGATATGTTTCCAAAAGACTATTACAGATTGAATAATTATATAACAATGTGGACGGACTTCAATTATCACATTTTACGAAGAAGCATTTGGAAATTAATTAAAACCCACTTTTAATGGAATTTTTATTTTATTTTTTTGAAAAAAGTTTTTAAAAATTTCAAAATCTAGTTTGAATTGGGGTCCATATGGAGGGAGTCAAGCTGTTCCTAACCCTATAACAGTGATTGTCATCGTTTATTATAGTATGAAAAAACTTAGCAACAAGTCCTAGTCCTCTCTATTGTCTTAGATGATTCTGAACATAATTCTCTTCAATGACAGAAGAAGTGGAAAAATGATGGTCCTAAAATATATACAAAAATGCTTCCAAGTGAAGCTGTTTGTTCTAGTTTGAAGACTGTCCTTTCTGTTTGAAGGATTTGAAAAGAAGTCGTTATGCTTTCCTGGTTTACTAAGTGTGAGAGGAAGTCATCTCTGGATCCTTTTGTAGTTTCTTTTCAGCAGATGGATTAACTACCACAACTGAGTTTGATGGCTAACAGTGAAGGAGCCTCTAAAAGGGCTCAACTCACTCTGGTGGGAAAGTGTTATCTAAAAAAACAGTTACAGAAAATGAAATTTTTATGATAGTGAGATGCATCTGGTTCACATGGGAGTTACCAAGGGTTGAGGAGATTAACAAAAACATCTTTTTGTTTACCTTTAAATCAAAGTATGACCGGAATAGGGTGTGGACTAGAAGACCATGGACAATCAACAGAGCTCATTTATTGCTAAGAGAATGAAATCCAGAACAAGCATTAAATGAAGTATGTTTTGATATATCAACTTTTTGGGTACAAATAAAAGCTTTGCCTCTGAAATTTACGACAAAGAGTAATGCGGAGATGATTGGGAAGTTATTCTTCAAGCTTTTAAGGTTTGAATCCAACACAAGAACAAATATTATTGGTTCAAAATACTTGAGGATTCAAGTGGAGGTTGACATTAGGAAACCACTTTCGGTGGATTTTTTCCATAACTTGGGTCAGGGAGGAAAGTGGATCTCATTTAAATACGAGAGACTACCGGACATATGGTACAAATGTGGAATCTTGAGACACCTGAACATAAAATGCTCGGCAAAAAATCCAGCAACACACAAAATATTGGGTGATTTGTACGGGCCATGGCTGAAAGCGGAGGTGGAAGCTGCGATACTGTTCAGTGAAGGGGAAGGCCTACATAGAGTTGAAAACCAAAGGACATAATATTTTGATAATTTTTTGTTCAGAAATCAACACAGATACGATTAATGAAAAGGAGGAGGAGAAATTACAGTCCGATGATGAAACGAGCGGTGGCCAGAAAAGTGAGGAAGAGAAAGTTTCGATTCTCGAGGAGAGTGCGAATACGGAGGAGGAGTCTTGTCATCAGGCTGCAGAAAACAGCAATGTAAGTGCCTGTTTGATAACCCATTCATTTATGGTTTTTGGTTTTTATTTCTGAATTTTTTAAAAACCAAAAATGAAAATGCGTTTGATAACCATTTTCATTTATTTTTTTTTGAAAAACCAAAAACAAAAATGCGTTTGATAACCATTTTCATTTTTTAAAAAACAAAAACCATTTTCACTTTTCTTTAACAAACCAAAAACGTTAAAAAGTCATTTTCATTTTCAGTTTTTCATTTTTTTTTTTTTTGTCATTTACAATGTCAAAATACAAGACAACTCGAACAATGTTTGAAACTGAGACCGCCAATACTGGCACCGTCCATATGGGGCCAAGACTACCCCAGTTGGGACCGCCCGGTCGGGCAGGAAGCCGGGACAACACGATTGGGGCCGGAACTCGGGACTGCCCGATAGGGGCTTGAACCCTGGACCTCTCGGTTGAGCTGAAACCCGGGATCGCCCGGTCGAAGCCGGAACCCGGTACCGCCCGGTCTGGGCCAGAACCTAGGACCGCCCAGTCCGACCAGAACCTGGGATTGCCCGGGTCGGGGCCGAAACCCAGGATAGCCCGGTCATGTCAAAACCCGGGTCGGGCTAGAGCTTGGGACCGCCCGGTCGGGTCAAAACCCGGGTCGGGCTAGAACCTGGGACCGCCATGTCCGGCCAGAACCCAGGACCGCCCAGTCTGGGCCAGAACCCGGGACCTCCCGATCCGGCCAGAACCCGGGACTGTCTGGGTCGGGGCTGGAACCCAGGACCGTCCGGTCAGGTCAAAACCCGGGTCGGGCCAGAACTCGGGACCGCCATGTCCGGCCAGAACCCGGGACCGCCCGATCTGACCAGAACCCGAGACTGTCCAGTCTGGGCCAGAACCCGGGACCTCCACGTCCGGCCAGAACCCAGGACCGCCCGGTCTGGCCAGAACCCAGGACTGTCCGGGTCAGGGTCGGAACCCAGGACCGCCCAATCGGGTCAAAACCCGAGTTGGGCCAGAATCCGGGACAGCCCGGTCTGGACCAAAACCGGAGACCGCCATGTCCGACCAGAACCCGGGACCGCCCAGTCCAGCCAGAACCCAGGACTGCCCGGTCTGGCCAGAACCCGGGACTGCCCAGGTCGGGGCCGGAACCCAGGACCGCCCGGTCGGGTCAAAACCTTGGTCGGGCTAGAACCCGGGACCTCCCGGTCGTGCCAGAACCCGGGACTGTCGTATTGGGGCCAGAACCCGGGACCCCCGGTCGTGCCAGAACCCGGGACCCCCCGATCGGGCCGGAACCCGGGACCCTCCGGTCGGGCCGGAACCCAGGACTGTCCGGGTCGGGCTAGAACCCAGGACTGCCCGGTCGAGCTGGAACCCGGGTCCTCCCGGGTCGGGCTAGAACCCAGGTTCGCCCGGTCAGGGCCGAAACCCGGGGCTCATCGGTCGGGTCGGAACCCAGGAATCCTTGGTTGGGGCCAAAACCCGGGAATGCCATGTAAAGCCAGAACCTGGGTTGGACTAGAACCTGGGACCGCCCGTTCGGGGCCGGAACCCACGACAACCTAGTCGGGCCAGAACCCGGGACTGTCCGGTCGGGCTGGAACCCGAGTCCTCCCAGGTCGGGCTGGGACCCGGGTCCTCCTGGGTTGGGCTAGAACCCAGGTTCGCCCGGTCGAGGCCGAAACCCGGGGCACCCCGGTCGGGCCGGAACCCACGACTCCCCGGTTGGGGCCGAAACCCGGGAGCGACCGAGTCGGGATAGAAATCGGACCAAAACCTGTTTAAATTTATTTATAAAGTTTTAAAAAAATACAAAAAATTAATAAAAAAAATAATGGTTACCAAAATAATTATTTTTTTAAAAAAAAATCAAAAAATAGTTGTTGTTTTTAATTTTTTTCCTTTTAACAAAAACATAAACTAAAAACCACAAACCAAAAACTATAAACCATAAACAAAAACTATAAACTATAAACCATAAACCATAAACCATAAATCATAAACAAAAACTAAAAACTAAAAATGAAAACTGAATGGGTTAACAAACGGACCCTAAACAACAAGTTTACTCTAAAACCGGCAGAAATTGAGGAAACACAGTCAAAAGGAGAGACTAGTACAAAGGAGCGTAAATCTGGGGAAGAAAGGAACAACAACCAAGCTGAAAGCAAAGGTGGAAGCTGCGATACTGTTCAGTGAAAGGGAAGGCCTACATAGAGTTGAAAACCAAAGGACATAATATTTTGATAATTTTTGTTTAGAAATCAACACAGATGCGATTAATGAAAAGGAGGAGGAGAAATTACAGTCCGATGATGAAGTGGGCGGTGGCCAGAAAAGTGAAGAAGAAAAAGTTTCGATTCCCGAGGAAAGTGCGAATACCGAGGAGGAGTCCTGTCATCAGGCTGCAGAAAACAGCAATGTAAACGACAAGTTTACTCTAAAACCGGCAGAAATTGAGGAAACACAGTCAAAAGGAGAGACTAGTACAAAGGAGCGTAAATCCGAGGAAGAAAGGAACAAAAACCAAGAAATTTTTAATGAAGAAGAGATGTCTCAAGGGGTATCCCTGAGAGCTGCCATATTCTAAGCTCTGACGCAGCAACTTTGGATAAGAAGAAGGATTGCCCAAATAAAGGGATTGCGGGCTAGAAGAGAATCGGGGGGAGATTTTCTTAAGCCCAACAAATTTAGGCCCAAATTTGTCTCTAAAAATTACAAGCCCCCAACCACAGGATATTACATCTGAACATGGGTCCGAGTTTCTTAAAGAAGGAAGCCCAGTGTCAAAGAAATGCAAAAGAGGACCGAATGGAAAGTTAAGTCCCTTAATTAGGAGTGAAGCTTTCCCAAAGTCACCTATTTCTCCCTATTTGAAATTAAAAGAAAGAGCACGAAGACAAGGTTCTAATTTACCAAGAGTTAGTAATCTGATTGCGTGGAGGAGCAAGGTGTGGAGTTGCATGGATACATTTCAACTGCTGAGGAGGCGGGCCTGATCATGCCCCCACCTCAGCCATGAAAATTGTATTGTGGAACTGTCATGGGTTGGGGAAAACCAAGACAGTTCAAGCCTTACGAGGCTTAACTTGGAAGCATTCACTGGAGGGAGTTTTCTTATGTGAAACAAAAGCAATAATAAAAGAATGGAAATGTTAAGAAATACGCTGAGTTATGAAAAAATGGATTTTGTTGAAGCTGACCAGTGGAAAGGTGGAATTGCCTTTCTATGGAAGGAAAGCCTTGATTGAGAAATTATTTACAAATCAAAATGGATAATGGGAATTCTAATGCTGAAACTAGAGGGAAGGTGGTGGACCTTATTGACATGCTATTGTCTTGCCGAAAGATCAAGAATATGTGATTTTTGGAACATTTTAACTGACCTTATAAAAGGTGGAACTGAATCTTGGGCGTGCATTGGTGACTTTAATGAAGTTATGGACCAATCTGAGAAATGTGGAGGGCGTGAAGTTTCTGTAAAAAACAATTTTATGCTTAGAAAGTTTCTGAATGAGGTGAATGATATTGATATTGGCTTTAATGAGAATAGTTTTACATTGTGTAACAGAAGAAGTGGGATTGTGAACATCAGAGAGAGGATTGATAGGGTGATGGCCAGCACTGAATGGAGAACGTCTTTTGGCAATGCAGGTATAATCCATTTTACTACTATTCAATCGGATCATGCTCCGTTACTGCTAAATCTTTTTCTGGATCATCCTAAATTACCTAAACCTTTTAGATTCCAAGAAATTTGGATTAGGGACCAGGCATGTTATGAAGTGGTGCAAAGAGCTTGGGAGTGTAACACAAACCAAATGGGAAGAGTTTCAATTGGAAGGAGGATATAAATACATCAAAATCTTTGAGAAGATGGAATATAGACTCTTTTGGAATGTGCCATAAATGGATTGGGGAGATTGAACAAGACATTAAATGGTATCAAAGCCTTCAGCCAACAGAGGAGAACATGAATAAGGAAAAGTTTCTTCAGGAGGAATTAACAAAGTGGATGGATAGACAGAAAATCTTTTGGAGGCAAAAATCCAGAGAGCTTTGGCTTACAGCGGGAGTTCGAAACACAAATGTTTTTTATGCTGCTGTAGTAACAAATCGAAAGAGGATACGAAGGAGTGTGGTTGGATAGTAGAGATCAGATTGGTAACTTCATTCGGCTTGAATTCATAAGTCTTTTCAAAACAGAGAGAACGGTGAAATGCCATATGTTGAGAGAATTTTTTCAACAGCCATTTCATCAGAGCAGAATGAAAAGCTAAGCAAAATCCCAAACAACAAGGAAATCTTTGAAGCGTTGAGAAGTACTAACCTGACGAAAGGTCTTGGTCCTTATGGCATGTTAGTTGTGTTTTTCCAACATTTCTGGAACATTGTGGGAAATGATGTTATATCAACAATTCAAAATATTTTCAGGCATGGCAAATTTCCCTAGGGCATGAATTATTCTTTTATGGTCCTCATTCCAAAACTACAACATTTCTCCACTTTAATAAATATCAGACCTATTGCTCTTTGCAACACCTTGTATAAAATTTTTGCAAATATCTTGGTTCAAAGAATACGGCCGTTGTTACAGATTTTAATCTCTCCTAACCAAGCTGCTTTTGTCCCGGGTCTATGGATTGGAGAGAACTCTATTCTTGCTCAAGAAATTGTTCACTCCATGAAAAAGAACAAAGGTATCAAAGGGTACGTTGGAATAAAAATAGACCTCCACAAAGCTTATGATCGGGTTTATTGGCATGTTCTGATTCAGCTGCTAGATGCTTATGGTTTCAACGAAAAGTTTAAACTATTGGTGTTCCGGTGTATTTCCTCTGTGAATTTGAAAATGCTCCTCAACGGCTCTTGTTTTGGCCACATTCTAATGGAGAAAGGAATTCGTCAAGGGGACCTGATATCCCCTTTTTTGTTTGTTATTTTTCTAGAGCTATTATCTAGAATGTTGACAAAGATGGAGAGAGATAGTGATATTCAGGGTATCCCCCCCCTCCTCCCCCCCCCNCAATAACTCATTTATTTTTTGCAGATGACATTCTTATTTTTTGCAAGGCAAGCGTGGATCAAACTACTAAAATCCTTAAGTGTTTGGAGAATTTTTGCTCATGGATAGGTCATGCTTCAATCCTCTAAAATCTGGTTGTTTTTTCTCAAATAATATAAAGGGTAGTCTCAAGGTTGACATTAAGACAAATCTCAACATGAAGGAGATGGATAGGAATACCACATATCTGGGCAATAAGTTCTTTCCTGAGAAAAGAAGAAAGGATGATTTTGATTCTATTAGAAGAAGGATTTTCAGTCTTTTTGAAGGATGGAAAGAAAAACTTCTTTCTCAAGCTAGGAGGAAAACTTTAATTCAACATGTGATAGCTTCCATTCCTTTGTACGCTATGGCCACTGTAAAGATCCCAGTGGGAGTATGTGATGATATTGAAAAGATGTCAAGGGCCTTCCTTTGGAGAGGCAATGTTAATGAGTATACAGGTTGGGCTTCAGTGGCATGGCAGAAGCTGTGCAAACCAAAATCTTGTGCTGGGCTGGGGTTGAGAAGATTGAGAGATATGAATTAGGCTCTCTTAGGAAAGATTGGTTGGGAATTTGCCCAAGATAGCGATAAACACTGGGTTAAGCCCATAAAAGCGAAATACTTACCATGGTCCTTGTTCATGAAATGTTAGAAAAAAAAGAATTGCTCAAACCTTTGGCCAGCAATTCTTAAAACTAGAAATACTTTGATGAAAGGGCTATGCTTTCGGGCAGGGAGAGGCAGTAACATTAATATATGGGAGGACACATGGCTTCTAGACACACTCGGTTTCAAACCAACTCCAAGGAATGAAGAGATGTTAATGAGACAGGGCATGGTTCAATCTCTGAAAAATGAATCTGGGGAATGGAATATCAAACTTCTCGAAGAGCTTTTCAGTCCACAATTAGTCCAAGATATCGGGAAAATGTTCTAGGCAAAAAATCATGAGGAAGACAAGATTGTTTGGGTGGGAAATAGAAGTGGCAAATTCTCAGTGAAATCCTTCTACTGGTTTGATAATTGGAAAAATGAAAACCCTTCTTCTTGGTGGAAATATCTATGGAGAAGTAACATCCATGAAATACACAAGTTTTTGATTTGGAAGATAGCCATGAAATGACTTAGCCTCAAAACAAATTTAGCAAAAAGAGGAATTCCAATTAATGACCAATCATGTGTTCATGGATGTGGTTGCTTGGAAGATGAGATGCATGTGTTTTTTACGTGCCAATTTGTGAAAGGACTATGGTTTACAACCACATTGGGCTTTCGGTGGCATAACCAAACTGATTTGGAGCTGATGGACTACTTTAAATGGATGTGGTGCCCGGAACCTGGTTTAACTGTGACAAAGCAACATCAGGAGGGCATGGTGTTATACTGTGCAATTGTTCTAAAGCATATTTGGTGGGTGCAAAATGAAATATGCTACAAGGAGAAGCCTATCAATATGGATGACTCAGTTCAAATGGTGAGAATGAGATACCAAGAATTTAAAAGAGCTCTTGGTAAACCAGAGGTGGAGGTAGGAAGACATTTGGAAACAAACAGGTGTAATAGAGGATGGCAACCACCCCCCAGAGGAACTATCAAAATAAAGTCTGATGCAGCCATTAGGGGAAATAAGAGTTTCTTAGGATTAATGGCTAGAGATGAAAAAGGGAAAGTGATTGAAGCTCGAGTGCAGAAATTCAAGACGTCGGATCTTGGCATTGCCGAATTCATGGCAGTTCGTGAAGCGCTGATGCTGAGCTTGAAGAATAGATGGAAAAACATTATTTGTGAAACTGTTGCAAAAAATGTTGTTCAAAGTCTCAGAGATGGTAGAACCGAAAGTTTACACTGGGCTATCCAACCATTGGTAAAGGAGATTGGTGATATGTGTTTGTTTTTTGATAATTTTAGTTTTTCTTGGTGTAAAAGAGAAGTCAATCAGCTTGCCCATATCTCTGCAAAATGGGGAGCAGATAATGAGTTCAGTCTTTTGAGAAGGGATCTATACTCCAAATCTTTTTTGAATTGCCTGACCAAGGACATGAGGATTATCACCTTAGTGTGAGCCGGTTGGCATTGCTGTTTGTAAGCTTCTTTTGGATTTTTTTATAGAAACCTTCTTTCCACCCAAAAAAAATAAAAAATCCTAGTCCTCTCACTTTTATTTTTATTATTTTTAAAATTTGCACCACCTAGATATCGTGATCATGTGAATATTTGAGAGGTACTAACAATTTAAAATTATATAAAGCTGTATAATTTGCATTACACCCATATGAGGAGGACGAGGAATATAAGAATTGCATATTTGGAGCATGGATCTCTAGCTACAAATGTTTTTTTTTTATTTAATGTAAAATCTCTAGCTACTAATTACTTCACGGGATTTGAGACACAAATTTCTGATTTCATGTGCTTTTTAAATTATTGTCTAAACAAAATTTCGACCATTTTTAAAATAGAGAAATTGGCATCAATTTGTTTCTTTATTAGCTAAACAATAATTGCAAGGCTACAGTGTAAATTTTGGAATAATATAGGCCTATCATAAAGTAACATTACTTATTCATAATGAATTAATATTTGTATAAAATAGAATAATATTGTTTAAAATAAAATAATATTGTTTAAAAAATTTATTAGTTGAATTTCTAATAAGAGGAATGCACTATAAAATTTGCCAACAAGTCAATAACCACAAAATCGCCAGCCATTCAGGGACCAAATACTTATTTCTATCTTGGTCCAATAATACTTTAAGGGCGTGTTTGTTTTGTCGGATAAGGGAACTGGACTGGATTTCATATCCGGTCCTCTCCCTTATCCGACTTTTGGCGAGCGTCGGACTGGGTTTGAGAAATCCTGTTGCCGAATCTGGTCCTGTGACTTAAGCTTATGGTCGAATTCTCCTCGCAGACACGGAATAAAGGAAGCGGACTCGGATAACTGCCAGCTGCCCCTTTCCAGCCGCGTCCTCAACTCGACTAGCTCATCATCTCTCTCGTTCGTCACTTTCCCTAAGCTTTTTCCTCTTCCCCTGTTATGGACGCTTGCTTGCATTTCTTTTACCCTTTTCTTTGAATCAATCACAGCTTCTCTAACACCGAGCTCTCAGACAACAAATCAGCTTAGAACCCCCCACCAAATATATATATATATATATATATATTCTTCAATGTTCAAACTCAAAAATAATAAAATAATAAAAGCTTACAATTTTTCAAATTTGAAAAAAAAATACAAATTAATAACAGGAACCCACAAGCCACAGATCTGAAAACTAAGCTTTAGTAAGGCAATAAATGGAAGATAAAGCTATTTCAGTGGAAAAAGCAGCTGCATTTAATTGTCTTTAACATAGATTTTTTTTTTGATGGTACAGACAGCAAAATCCAACTATTGCAACAGTGAACAAGTTTCGATGACTAAAAGCTTGAAATAAATATGATATAGCCGTATGCAAATACAATCTGTTGTGTAAACAAGAGTGGAGGAGTGGCAGTTGTGTAATATTGAATAGATCTTCGTATGGTATGATATTGACAAAGAAGAGGGAAAGAGGAGGAGCGCGAGGATTTTGGGGAGACTGGAGACATGGACCTCGTCGAGTCTTTTTTTTATTAATATTTTCAGATATACCAACCATACAGAAATAAATCAAAGAGAAATATTAATTGTACTTTTGGTATTTTTAATTTTAGAATATTACAATTAAACTTTTTCACATCACTAAATTTTTTTTTAAAATGTTTTATTCGGAATTATAGCCCAAAAATTATTTAATTAGAAAAATATTAGAATATATTTTATATATCATGTATATTTAAATTAATAATTAAAATTACATTTTCTACTATAATTAAAAAATATAAAATATATTAAAAAATTAAATTTTTATCCAGTCCAGTCCGAGACTGCACTAAACACAGTATATCAAATTCTGTGTTCTAATCCGATCCTGCACCAAACACATGACAGAATTTGAAAAATCCAGTCAAACCTTATCCAGTCCGATCCAATCCTACCAGCTATATCCAATCTTGCGTACCAAATAGACCCTAATACATATAAGCAGTGTTTGTTTCACCGGATAAGGAGGGGGATTGGATTTCGAAATCCGGTTCTCTCCCTTATCCAGTGTTTGGTAGTGCAACGGGATGGGAATACGAAATCCGGTTACCAAATCCTGCCCCCCCACTTACACTACCTTCTAATCCCGTGGATTCTCGTGGGATAAGAAGGCCGGACTGGGATTGGAGGTTACCCCGCACATCGCAAAGTCATCCTGCTTTCCAAACGGCTATGCTAACTTCTGAGTTTTCCCCGCTGCTCATCCCGGCCGCTCATCATCTCCGCTGCTCATCGTCCCCGCTGCGCAGCAAATCCGTTCCAACCGAGCCCTAGGTCAGTTACGATTCTCATATTCCTCGCTGTGTGTCTGTGCGTGTGTTTATGTGTGGCTGGTTTTCTTTATTGTTTGTAGAATTTCGTCAATGTTGTAATGAATTTCGATAATGGTGATGTCTGTTGTGTGTTTGTGTGTGAAATTCTTTGGCCAAAATTTGCTGGAT